>JANIJI010000008.1:17310000-17570000 GCA_024500535.1 Leptonema lineaticorne
AGAAAAAATGGTTGATAAAACAAACGTGTTTTTTGTACGTAGTTTCATATTAAATGTAATTATTCTTTACGCGAGGCAAATGTCAATTGAATATGTGAATATAAATTTCATCGGTTTTCAGCGTTCAGCTGTTTAAATATATATATATATATATATATATATATATATATATATATATATATATATATTTTTTTTTTTTTTTTCGATTTTATCGTACATTTTTTATAAATGCACAGATGGAGAAAAATCACTAAAGCCTTTAATTAGGAATGTATAATATATACCATGTATATATATATATATATATATATATATATATATATATATGTGTGTGTGTGTGTGTGTGTGTGTGTGTGTGTGTGTGTGTAATATATGTACGTACATGTTTATTTTGTTTAAAAAATATATAGTTGTACTATATATCATTTTTTTCTAATAATTCAAAGGTCATGCATAATGATTACAATATTTTTTTAGTTGACAAATTTTATTAATAATAATATAAAAATATGTGTATAATTTATTATAGTAGGGCTTTTCAACGGGCACTACCGATTTTCGTAAGAGAAAATATTGGTTTTTATTAGTCTTATTAGATATTAAAATATTTGAAGCGTTTTATTTCATTGATTCCCATGTATCTTTTTTTTTCGTTTTTAATAATTTGATAAGTTTTTTATGAGATATGAAAACAATTTCGAAGGCAATATACGTAATATATTTTGCATGACATAAAAAAAAACAGTTCAATTATTTATAAGAATGTCCAAGTAGCGCACGTCAATCATAAAATAAACAACAAAATTTTACTATTTATATCGAAACGCCGAATAGAGAAATTTTTCGGTTAACAAAAAAAAAATCGATTTTTTTATTTTTGCTATTCGACAAAATCAGTCACGGCGGCGAAAAGGTTAAAATATCGAAACGTCCGACTTCACGCATTCTTAGTCAACCGGGATATTATTTGATTTTTAACTCGAATTATAATTACAATCGTTGCTCGTGATAAATAAAAATTATTACATCGTCGTGGAAAAAATATACGTTTTATTTTATTATTAATTTTCCGTGATTAGTCCGGTTCAACGCCGAGATTGGAAAAAAAACATTATTAAATGAAAATATCGATTATTATCGTGCAATTAATAATAATAAAAATGCATTTTATACGGTGAATTTATTGAATTTTAATTTAAAAAAATATAAAAATTGACTACTATACGTATTATTGTTGTGTGTTCGTTTTGTTTTGTTTTATTTTTGCAATTTACTTGACATAGTTTTAGTTTTTACATAGTATATAATATAAATTAATATACGATATTTTTATTTATTTTTTAATATATATATGTATATACGTGATTGTAATTATTTAGAATTAATTCATTTTTCACAATTGCCATATGTCACAAATGAATAAAATATGGCCGTAATGTTTTCGTGTTTGAAACAAATTTTCATACATTTTGAATTCGCATATTTTTTTTTATTTACTTGCGAATTTGGTTCCAAAAGAATAATTTTGCTCTTATTAATTTAAGCGAAATATTATATATAATATGTATTGTTGGAATAATGGTTATGCCTCAGCTGTAATATGCATTATATTATTCATTCAAAAAAAAAAAATAGCAAATTCAAGGTCAGCTATGTGGTTTCAAAGTATTGCCAGTGATCAAAATGTTATTTTTATTAAATTGTCTATGTTTTTTTCTCTTCAAAAATTACCATATTTCAAACGCGGTTTTAACCGACAAATGTCAGTTGTATTTCAATAAAAAATATTTAAACAAATAAATTAACATTCAATATCGACTAGAGAAATTTTAAAATTTTATTTTATGTCTATTAAATATAAAAAGAAATTTCAGTTTATTTTCATTGAGTAATTATCCATTCTTGTTAATGTGATGAAATAAAGATTTTACAACATTGTCTTATTAATTATTAAAAAAATATATTATAAATAAAAGCACATTATCTATATAGCGTTATCGTATATTATTATTAATCTATAATATTTTTTGCAATAATATTTATCATATAGCTTTGTTTCAAAACGATCAAAGCATGCAGCCAGATTTCTTAGTCAACGGTGAAACGATCAAAGGCGAAATACTTTTAGTCAATTCGTGAAATGTCTAGTCAATAGTGGCTAAGTGTAATTTCGTCGTAGATATATTATTATTATTATATATATATTTTTTATACTTTTAAAGGGTCAGTGCAGTGAACTGGTTTTCCAGTTTTGGCCTACTTTCGCCTTTTCGAGACGCCAATCCGTTTTCAAGCCAGCGCCGTCGTACATTTCGTAGACATAATACAATAATATAAATTTTACACACGTATATATATATATATATATATATATATATATATATATATATATATATATATATATATATATATATGACTTGATGTAATATATTTTTCACTGTCTTTATGCCGATGTGCCGTGCAAATGTCGAACGGCGTTTTGCGTATTTGCTTAATTTCGATTGCAAATTTTGTAACGTTTTTCGTATTCGCCGAAAATTCTGAAGATACGTGTAAAAAATAAATTCGAAGGGTGCAGTCGTCACTTTCTTTGAATTTAAAGTGTTGCCGCATTACTTCTATTATTTTAACACGGAATCGATTAAAATTCATTATTTACAATTGCATTATTTCGATTGCACAACTAATATTTCATAATTGTTAAAATTTTGACAAATTTTCCCATCGGTTTCCACGTGATTGACAGCTATAATAATTTTTATTATGACAAAAAAATAAATGATTTTTAAATATTAATATCGTAAATTTGTTTGTAAATAATAAATTAAATTTAACTAAGCCACTGCCGCTCGTTTATAATGTAATAATATTTTTTAACCTTTCAAGAGGTAAATTGATCAATTTAATATAATTTACTTAACCGCACTGTTTATTTTTAATTTTCTGATTTAAATACCAGCTCGATTCAAAATATTTATTTTTACAATTTGAGCTCGATATTTATATCATTTATTGGTGCATATATTATGTGGATTATACTTTTTATTGTGTCCGATAAATATATCCAATTTTTTTTTTTTTTTTGGGGAGGTATAAATCATAGAAATTTGTTAAATGTTATAAATCATACGGCATCGATATCGGTTAACGTATTATATATTTATATAGAGACATATAAAAGTTGACATGTTGCCTTAATCGATTTATTGATCGTATCAATTATATAGCAGAAGAAACTTCTATATCTTCACAATTATGCTTCCGAAGTTAACTACATCAGTTTTATTTTGTCATATTTTTCGCTATAAAAATATCGACACGTATTTTTTATACTGTAAAAAATCTTTTTATATTGATGTATTTAAAATATTTACTTTATGTTTGTCTACATGTGCCAATAATATTTATATTTTAGAATGTTATTACAATTTAAAAAAATGTTGTTAGTTATTAACGACGTCAAAATAGAATATATTATCTCAATGTTAAGAAGCTAAGCGGTCAATAGCTTTGAAATAATACTTAACTCTAGGTAATGAATGTAATAATTAACGTATCTTTTAAAATAAATATATAGTTTAAGATTTTTCTTATTGAATTTTTTTATATTAACAATAATAATATGTATCTAATATTATATAATTTGATTCATAATTATTAAAATACATTATTATATTATTGATTTATATGGTTATAAATAATATTTATAATGAATAACGTCTAGTTAGATTTTTTTTATAAATATTTAATCATATTAATATGACAATCTGAAATGAAAAATATATCGTACGGTATATGGTCATAGGATGGTGAGTTTGGGGCGCCGTTGTCAGGAAGCGGCGCGCGTTACTGTCAATTTTGAAATGTTGCAGCGGGGCGCGGTCGGTCTGATAGAGTCGATTTCTTCTTATGGCGGTCACGTTCCGGCGAACGACCATAGCCGTCGCCGTCGCCGGTATTTAGACCAGTTTTCGATATTCAAGTTCCGGCTCTGCTCTCCTTCCCTTGCCCCCTCTACACCTTCTGCTGTCTGTCTCTGACATTGCGCTGTAAGTGATTTGCGTTCACCATTTTGCTGAAATTCCGCGAGGCGACAGTGCTGCCAACCGTCTTCCACTCAGTATGTCGCATTCACTTTTCTTTACTTGCAATATATATATATATATATATATATATATATATATATATATATATATATATATATTAATCACAATTCAGTTATTTGTAATATTTATTTAATAGACAATTCAATCAGATTTTATCGTCTTACAATTTCATTTTAACTGAAATTAATTGTTACTATAAACATTTTGAAATACATTATTTGAGTACAAAAATATGATATAAACTTATAAAAGATTTTCTTCATACTATAAAAATTGTAGTGACATATCAATTTTTAATCGATCATTTTATCGTAAATAAACATTAAGATCTAATTCCATTGAATTTGTAGCATAAATGTTATCTAATAATATATAACTATATATTTTTATTTATATAATAATTAGAATATAATTTAATACTGTATTTTATAACAAAAATATAATTTAAATGTAAAGTTGAAATATACCGTGTTCTATTCTTACATTATACAGTACGACATATAATGTAAGCCGGTTACAAAATATACGGGTAACTTTATAGCCAAAGTAGATCGGATTTAATCGTAACATATTCATTATATAACGTACTCACATATATTAACAATTTTGATATACATTATATATATATATATATATATATATATATATATATATATATATATATATATATAACCCGATTGTATAATTTGTAAGACCGATAATAATTATCAACCTGAATTAATATATACTTATGTATATATATCGACACCCGTATATATATATATATATATATATATATATATATATATATATATATATATATATATATATATATATATATATATATATATATATAATAGAGACCTTTTAATATTTTTTTACGCTTATTATTTTTTGCACGAATTCATTTCAAGGATATTCATAGTAAATAATTTTGCAAAAGAAAAAAAAATCGAAACAAAAATGTCGAACGAAACCCGTTATCTCTATCCGTCATAGACAACTGTCAAACGCACGTGGCTTGCGAAACACGGTCAACGAAAAAAATATGTATATATATATATATATATATATATATTAACAAGTAAATACATACACACGAATATATATATATATATATATATATATATATATATATATATATATATATATATATATATATATATATATATATATATATATATATATATAATGAATAATCGAACAATACGGTGAAACTTCTGAAAGCCGGAACTCGACGTAATCGTTAGATTTTTTTCAGGTGTCGTGAATTTTCCGTCTAAATTTCACCATAGCAACGATCGAAATGAAACGATACGTCTTCCGCTTTCGATAGATTTCCGTCTATTACGATTTTAATTTTTATTTTATTATACAGTTTATAAAAAAAAATACGTATACAGCTTTCTTGTTTGAAATATTACAACATTTCTTTAAGAAGAAGACCTTAAAAAAGTAACAAATATTATTTGATTTATTCAAATTGTTGAATACATCGATAATTTTATTCGATTTTAAACGGTAAACTAATGGAAATTGACATCTATTAATATTTCTTTATTTGTAGACATGTGCACACACACATACGTAAACTATATAATAAGCTCTGAATATTCAATTAGATGCAAAATAAAATGTGCAAAGAATTTTCCCAAACTACATTTCAACATTCGTATGCATTTTACGATCGAACTGTTTTATTTTAAAGAATGTGAAATTTTTTTCTCGAAACGTTTCTTGTTTTTCGATTTATTTTCGGTAAAAAAAAAAACGTTACACCGGTAGTTTATTATATGGAATTTTTTAATCTGTTATCGCCGCTTTAGAAAATTCAGATCGAATTATCTGAAAAAATATCGTGACGTAACAGCTTCTATTGTGTTTCATCGTTATCGATCACTTCACCGATAAATTTATAATATTGTATATATTATTTTCGCCTAACTTTTTTTTTATACGATACGTCAAAAGAAACAATGTCGAATTTTATTAGAAAAAAATATATATAATTTTGTATTGTATTTAAGGTAAAAAACTGTTTTCTTTCATACAAAAACAAAAATGAAAATATTTTAAGAGAAATTCGGTCGATTTGTCAAGGTGTTTCGATATTTTGCATGGAAAAAATATCGATTTGCAAAAAAAAAAGTATGAGTAGAAGTGAAAGTAAATAAGAAAAATAACTAAATTTTCTATTGCAAATGAATATATTTAGAGGGGACAGATCGATAATTTGTCTAATTATATAATAAAATTATGAGAATGATGTATGTATGTTCAAATCTTAAACGCTTTCAATATTACTAATTTTAATACGGCATTTTAATCGAATTGAGTAATATTTTTTGTTTTTTTTTACAATAATAGATTTTATATAAAATACGTAATTTTTTACCTTTATATATTATATTATTGATTAAATTTTGTTCTATTGCCACTACAAGGATACAAGTGAATTGTAATTTTTCCAACTAATACATGATACTTATCACTCATACCAAATAATTTACACATTGTAATCTAGTCTCTAGCAAGTAGGTCATTAACGATTATTAAGTTCAAGAATCTTTATTAATATTAATATAAAAGTTATAAGTTATTGTTTTTGATTTACCTATATTTTTTGCATAATAATAAGAGGTGATATAAATTATTATACATTTAAAACTCCCGGGCATTAGGAAGGCAGGTAAATTGTATTTTTTCCTAGGTTGGTAGGACTGTCTATAACATTTGTCAAGCGTCTGTTTGTCAAAAGGTTTAATTATCTCCGAGTTACACGTGTTCCATGTCATACTGCTCTGATTCTTCGTGACTTTTTTGTAAAAAAAAAAATAGATTCATATCGTTCCGCAATCACCGTATTCGCCTGATTTGGTTCCGTGCGATTTCTGGCTATTCAGCAAACTCAAAAAGCTAATGCGGGGACGCTGTTTTGACACGATTTTGGGATTACTTTGAAGGGAATGAAATTGATTTGGAAGAATAAATAATGAATTTACATTTTACAAAAAAAGTTCACCTAACTTTTTGATCACAGTGTTATTATATATAACCGGTCAACGATTGTCCGTTTCCGATATAACTTAAAGATATGATAATATTAATTCACCGTTTTATTTTAATAACAGTTATGTCATAAAGAAAGTGTATTAATATTTTAAACGTAACAAACATCAATCATTGTATACAATTTTCTTATCAAAAAAAATATTAATATATGTAATTCGATTGTTGAAATGATTTATATAAATAACAAATATATATATATATATATATATATATATATATATATATATATATATATATATATATATATATATATATATATATATAATATTATATAAATTGTTACGTATTTCACACACTATATAACAAAATCGAAATAAATCTTGTCCACAGGTGTTCTCTAAATAAACTTTAATTCAACTTGATCTACTTATCAGACAAAAGTTATTTTATACAAAATAATAAGAAATTGATAAAGAAAAAAATAATCACACACACACACACATACAAACCGGATCGACCGGATTTATTTGTGGCCTACAAATTCATACGAACGTATCATTTGTTATAAGAAAACAAAATAGATTAATCTATATATATATTCCATTTTTTTTTCTAGATCTCCTTATAAAATTTACAAGATTTAAAATGTCAACGGCCCCCCTTGTTTTTCCCTTTTGATTCCGTTCGAAAAATTAAAAATCTTGAAACAAGTATACTCTTGATATTTGCACTTTGCAAAAAAAAAATCTAATATACTATATTATGTACTTGAAACGTGTTTTTCGGCGACGAGTTTAAATGTCTCCCGTTGCCCCCCTCGAGCGAATTAATTAATACGGACAGGTTTTTTTATTATACGGATAAATTTTTGAAAATGTCACAAAAATGTCTACCGTTTCGTCATCTATGTATATGCCTTTTGTAGATTTATATATAATATATATATATATATATATATATATATATATATATATATATATATATATATATTAAATATATATATATATATATATATATATATATATATATATATATATATATATATATATACATAACGAGAACCGGGTGTGATACTTTCACTTTTTATGTTATGGTATTAAACCAGTTTTATTTTTTTTTGCAAAGTTAATTTGCATATACGGTCTTAAATTGGATTTCAATATTTTTTTTTCGCGTAATTGCATTAATCGTCATTAATGCCGCGGTAAAAGTGAGTAATGAGGTAAATGTGCGTAAATTGTGCACCGTTTTAAAAACGAATATATTATATTATATATTTTCCTGTCAATGTCAGTTTCTCATAAGGATCGACTGTTGTTCAAGTGGTGTAATTAATCTAATATTTAAAATTTTATAACTCGTAATCTAGTTTGATTTATGTCTTATTATGTTACAATTAAGAAAAAAAAAATAAGTAAAAGTATACGTTTTTTTTTCTCTATACGTTAATATTTTTATTGATATGTATTACACGATATTTTATTAACAGAAATGTTGTTTATGCCATTTACAGTATGTAGTAATTGCATTATTTTTAATTTATAACAATATTATATAAAATGATTTCGTGTTTTTATATTCCTATAAAAAATATATTTAAGGATTATTATGTTAAAATTTATTACAAATATGCCAAAAAATTATATTTTATTTTTTTGTACAAAAAAAATGTTTAAATATTTATTCTCAAATCTGAAAAATATGTTTTTTATACGTTCTATTTTTTTCATATCAATGTGCATGTTCATTAATTTTCACAAATTATAATAAATGAATATTATTTATATTTTTATGTTATAAATTATATATATATATATATATATATATATATATATATATATATATATATGTGTGTGTGTGTGTGTGTGTGTGTGTGTGTGTTTTGGTTCATGTTATAATTATTAAACTGCAATTACAACATGAAATCGGTCGTTAATTATCGTATTTAGTATTATCGGTTGTACGGTAAATAATTTTATTAATTGAACAATATTATTAAATTCGACATTAATAAAATAGTAATTTCGATTTATAGAAACCAATGCCAATGCAAGGTGGAACTGGTGAGTTGGGAGAACGAGAAAAGTGGTGGAGACAAAATGGCACAAACAATCTAATTTATTCCGGTGCTGATTCTCCTAGTTCCGGAGGATCGGCGTGTCGCCTGCAAACCTGGCCCGATGACGATGATGAGCAAGATATAGAAGTGGACGATGATGAGCACGAAGAAAAAGCGTCCGCTAATAATTTGCACGGTATGTGATGAAATGTCAAACGCATCATTAATTTTATAATATTGAACATTCTCTGTATATAATATTTCGACACGTTTTAGACGAGGAAAGTTCCGGTAGTGAAAGTAGAGTCAATGGTAATTCTCGAGGATCTTTAGGACGTCGCACAGCATGGCCATCAGGCGGTAGAAAAAAAAGAAGTGCCGCTTCTGCACGAGAAAGAAATTTGAGAAGATTAGAGAGCAACGAACGTGAACGTATGCGTATGCATTCTCTAAATGATGCATTCGAAGTAATTATTATAATATTTTTTATATATATATATATTTTTAATTTTATATGTATTTATTCTCATTTTATTTCCTTGCTTTTTTAACTTTTGAAAGCAATTAAGAGAAGTAATACCGCATGTTAAAATGGAAAGGAAGTTATCCAAAATAGAAACCTTGACGCTAGCCAAGAATTATATTATGGCGTTAACAAATGTAATTTGTGATATGAGGGGAGAAGAAAAACATTATACGTAAATATTCTCTTTTTATTACATTCTATAAATTTAGATAATATCATTCTCTAATATCTGCAACGTTCATTTAATTAACGCCATCTAGCGGCTAAATTGTTATAAATAAATCTAGTTAAAATTTAAGAAAGAAAATTGTAGGTATTAGATAATTATGAAAAAAAATCCAAATATAGATAAGTTCAAATATTTTCACATTTTACTCTTTGACAGTTCAAGTATATTTTTAATAATAATAATAAGAAAAATGTCACTTCTATTGTGTAGTAAAGTGATGTTTGAACTTGTTTTTTTGATTATATATATATATATATATATATATATATATATATATATATATATATATATATATATATATATATATATATATATATATAATCAGTAACGTCACTTAAAATGATAACACTTTTAAAGTAATTTAATTATTACTTTTTTCACATTCATTAGTTTAATTATATATTTTGATAATGAATTGTAATTATATGCAATAAAATTTATTATTTTCAAATAGTAAGATATGTTAATATATTTTGAACAATAAAGTTATTATAGTATATATATATATATATATATATATATATATATATATATATATATATATATATCCATTTTAATCATTTTATATAATTCATTTCAAATCTTTTTTTATATATTAATTTATTAATTTGATAAAAAAAAACCTGATTACTGGAATTAAAAAAATTGATAGTGCCATTTTTTTATGATATTTAATGTTTTCATACTATTTTAGTGACGTTTCTGTAGTTAAATTTAAAATAAATATTATATGTGGCTGATTTAATATTTTAATATATATATATATATTTTTTTTATCATCTGAAAGGTTTGTAGATGCTGATGATAATAGTGTAGATGGAGGATATGTAAGACGATCACCTGAAAATAACAATAATTGTCCAATGCAACGTGACCTCGAAACAAGAAGTTCCTGTCATTCACAGATGCAAACCAACTCGGTGACATTAACGAATACTACCTCCACCCATCAGACTGATTATAAAATTACTTAAATAAAAATAGAAAAAGAAAATGTATAAAAGTTCTTTGCTGTAAGATAAAATTTAAGAGTATTTTTTTAAATATTTTTAAAACGTGATGTAAGATAAATCAGGGTTAGTGAGATGAATTGATAACTGAGAAGAGAGATGTAATTGCTGAACGTTTATTAAAGCAGTTTTCTTTTTGACTACTTGTGATTGATTGTGTATATAATAAAATAATAATACAATATATGCTTTGTGATTGAGCATTCGATCTGTTGCAACTATATTATTATATAAAATGATTAGAAAATTAAGATATATTTTTGTAAATATAATGTGCGATAACGGAGAAAAAAAAAATGAAATTATTAAGAATTTTAAATGATCTGACGGTAAATACGGCTGAAAATATGTAATATTCTGCCTTATATTTTATTAATTTTATATAACGAAATAAATAATAAATGGAAATTAGATGAAATATATTTAGTATTTTTTGTAATTCAATAAAATCTATTGGAAAATAATTACTAAATTTGATGAAAGAAAAATGGTGCTAAAATGAATAAATATAGTTACCATACACATACATTATGTGTATTATAAAATTTGCGTTTACTAATTTTAATTATTATTATTATCGTTGTTGACCCATTCGATATTAAATGATATAAAAAAAATGTATGCGAGTCTTTATTTATATGTGTATTCATACAAGTTTCTCGATTTAATATTATTATTATATTTTACATATATTTGTAAAATTCGTTTTTGTTGTAAAAAATATATAATATAAATAAATTTTATATTGCAAATTTATTTTGTCTTTTATTTATGTACGTATTTATAAAACGAAAACGGAAATTTTATATGAAAAATTGTAAAATACTATTCTATAAAATTTAATTGTAAAAATACAAAAATATTAAAAATACGATTCTATGATTTTTCAAATCAATAAAAAAAATTTTTTTTACAATTTGAAAATTTATTTTATTGTGTCTTCCCTTTTAATGTAAAATAGTTGGTTATTTTATTTTATATTTAATATTTTTGATGTTGTGCAATCGTATATATTATATATTAATAAGTATGGTAAGATATTAGCACGAATTATTGTTGCTACCAAAAATACAAATAATGTTTATTTTTATTATTAGTGGAATAATATTACGGTTTTAATGAATAAATCTAATATCAATATTTTTTTATAATGGCAACATTTCTTCGAATAAGGCAAATTGACGAATATTTTTATGTCAAATTTTCCTTATTCTGTACCGAATTTAACGTTAAGATTGTTACGCGTTTTTAATATTTTGTGCTAATATTTGTTAAATTATGTCATAATTATTGCACAACATTACCAATATTTTTAACTATATCATGGTACGTTTTTGACATTGATATGTCTTTATTACAAACGCTGCCTTATCCTGTTTATAACGATTTACTTAAAAGAAATGATTGGGTGAGAAACGTTATATCTACACCAAAATTTAGGTAATTGAAATGTATTATTATTTTTTATTTCATTAAAATACTAATTATAAAGTATAAATAAATCAGTATTGTGCGCAATATAAATATTTTTAATATTTTTTTCCAATACGATATTTTAATTTTCTTGTCTTCATCGCTTATTAGACCATATATGAATCTTGTTGGATAAACATTAAATTATTGTTTAAAAAATACACATTATATATTCAATGATACTTTTTATATTTGCAGAAATTTAAAAGTTAATAATGGTGATGAACTAATAAAATATCTGGATAAAAAGGGTTATACTTTAAAACAATTTTATAAACTATTAGAAGATAGTTCTAAAACATCGCAGCCATCCTTAAAAATCGCTATTCTAGTCGCCAATTCAAATTACAATCATTGGCCATCCCTGATTGCGCCAATATCAGATTGTTTATTATTAGGGAGTATATTGAAAAATATTGGATTTTTCACAATTTTTATAAAAGACATCAACAGTGAACTATTTAGGAAATCTATAAGTGAATTATATAAAGCCATACCTACTAAATCATATGGTAATATTTTTTGCACAAATTGTCAATTACAACATTCTTTTTAAAAACGTTTATTTTCACTATTTTTAGTTTTGTTTTACTTTGCTGGACACGGTTTTGAATTGTGCGGCACGAAATATATGCTTGGCATTGATAGTCCTTTAGATAAATATACGATTGACAGTGGAATATCTGAAGATTTTATCATACAAAATGGATTTAGAAATAAACCGGATCTCTTCATTTTACTATTAGATATGTGTAGAAAACAACCGGATAGGTTAGTATTTTTTCGTTATTTAATTTTTTTTCTTTTTATAAATTTCATATATTTGTTGTTGTAATTATCAGATTACATAATCCAGAAATATATATGAATATTCCGCAAATGAAAGAATACGAACAGAAATGTAATTTAATAATTGGTTACGCGACATCTCCATATATGAAAGCTTTAGAAAAATTATGCTCCGATTCAGACACTTCTATACTTGAAACTGAACAGGAATCTTGTGATATTATTTCTACTAATGAAGTTCAAGATGGAAGCGATTCACAAGACGAAACTAAAAACGAATGTACGGAAACCAGTGAACAGATTACTCACAAATTAAAACAACCTAACGGTATTAGTTTGTATGTCAAACATTTGAGTAAACATTTAAGCAGCGATGAAGATTTTGTACGAATTTTAGAATTAGTACACGAAGGTAGTAAACTAAAGACATATAATTCAAATATTTTCTTTAGACTTAAAATATTGTCATTTCAGATTTTGATAATGAACATTGTGAAGAGGCGTTATCTCAAAAGCCACAAAAGTTAGATAATGTAGTGAAAAAATTTTACCTACGTACAAAAGCTAAAGGTTCTAATATTTATGTCTTAATATTTAAGAAATATATTATATTTAGATATAAATAAATATATATTTATAACTTTTTAGGAGATAAAGATGCTAAAAAAGAATTACAGGTGATAGTGAGTCAATTGCAAGAATCAATAAACATAAATATTTTGTAAAATATAATAATTTGGAGGAAAAAATACTTTTCAAGCTTTAAAAAATGGTTTAGTCAAACTATAAAATGAACTTTTAATAATTCATTGTGATGTTATTATAGGAGTGTTATTACAAAGAAATTTTATATAATTATTTTAATAAAATAAATAATTAACATTTTCAATATTTGTCTTTACTTCAAAACTTCTAAAACGAAATAATTAAATTACAAAAATGTTAACAAACTTATTTCAGTCAATTATTGTATTTGAGTGTTATTATTTTTATTTTAAATATTGCTATGACTATTATTAATCCAATTAAGTTTTCACAATCATCGTCTTCGCAAATCTGGTTCTCTAAAGTGATTAGCGATATTTACTAACCAACTCGAATTCTCGATACCTTTCGTGTATTCTCTAATAAAGCGATAGTTACATATACATAGTTTATCCTTATATTCCGAAGCGTCTTGAAATCTAGAAATAAATTAGATTGTAATTTTAATTTCAAATATACGTTTTTTTTACATTTATTTATTTACCCGGAATTAAAACCGAATACGTCTCCTCTGTCTTTCATTTCTTTCAAACCCCGTAAGGCGTGATAAACCATCGTGATTTCGACCCACCTTCTGTCGTCGTCATTATTAAATATTATACCGATCTAAAACGAAATTTGTATATAAAATCGAATTTTATAAATACGCGCGTTTAGAAATATTAATTATAAGCAGAATCCGATTAGAATATTATCGTCATAACTGTACGAACTCAAAAATGTTTCGAATATAATATGCCAATCGCTCGGTGCAAAAAATATATATTTCTAAATCTATTGCGTTAATTACGCCGGCAGTACAAAGTTAGCGACTATACCTGATAAGGAAAACAAAGATATATATCTTCCTTGTCGACCATTAAGTTTTGTCTTTCGGCAAGAGACATTTGAGTAACTGAATAATATAGTTCCGAATAGGCTTCTTCGGATACTAGGTCTTTTAAAGTACTAAAATCACCTTCGCATAGTGCAGACGATACTACCTAAAATCATTAAAAAAATAAAATTTTAAAATACGAAAAAAATTAACTGAGTATATAAGAAAAAGGGCGATAAAAAACTTCAAAAATATTCAGATCGAATACAATATTGTGCCGAATTCGTTTTTTCATATTGCGAATTTGGCGCGCAATTTAAGCGATATCGTGTAACAATAAAAACGTGACATAACGGAATGCAAACGAACAAGAACAGAATAAAAAATATTCACTTGAACGGCATGTTTGGAGCCTTCGACGAAGTTGTACACCTCGAAGTCGCGATCGAAGTGGGGCCGAATGATAAAGTTGGTGTAAATCCAATTTTTGCACGAAATAATGAAAGACGGCCAAATAATAGGCGGGAAGTTCATTAAGTAGTTTCCCGCGTGTCTCGGGGGCGGCGGCGGAGGAGGCGGCTGCACCGAAAACGATCGCCAAACCTGCTTCGGCTGAAAAAGTAACCGACCGCCCAAACGGGGGCCAATCCGCCCCCACAACATTGCTCAGCCGCCGCTTCTAGGTTATGACGGCCGTTTTGACATAACGCGTTCCCTGTGCAACACAGTGTCGCATCGTGAATCTCAAAAACGCTACTCTCTCTCTCTCTCTCATATTTCGTATTTTGTTTTCTATTTATTGTTTATTAAAAAAAAGATTACACTCGTTGTTTAAAAAATGATTTTTACAATCGGAGTCCTATTAGTTTATAATTTATGTTGTTTCAAATTTGTTGTGTCGAAATTTTGGGCGTCATATTTTATTATAACGAAGTAAATACGTTTTAATTATGATTATTATAAATATTTATAGATAAATTTCAAATTCGTTTTTGTAGTTTGAATTTTGTTGGTAAAAATGCAATATCTACCCATATTAAAATTTTCTGTTAATATATTTTGATAACAAATTAAGGATTTCATATGGCAACATTTATATTATTTTTTATAAAAAAGATATTTTTCTCGGTTAATAGCTTGTACAGAGTTAAAATATTTTTGATACTGAAAAATTTGATTTTATATTATAATGGATTACAGGAATATGATTTATGAACAATCTATTAAGAAAGATAATTTTCGATACATTTAGAAATAACTAAAGATTAAAAAATGTCTTACTGTTACGATAGGGAAAATAATTTTATTTAATGGCAACACTGTTAGTTGTCACATTTTGATTGCTGTGCGTGTTTTTATTTTATTTTCAAAAATTGTATTATTAAGTCTCGTTTCTTTGGGTATTTCTTAATGTGAGTCATCTTTTTTGCTTTTTTATATTTTTACGTATCGAAAGATATTCGTATTGTAGTGTTTATCTTAATATTTGTATATGAAATTATTACTTTGTCATTGTTTATTTTTAAAAAGAAAAGTTTCAATTGTTATTTTGTTTAATTTTTATTGTCGCGTAGTAATTACTTATTTAAGAAGTAAAATTAATATTTCTTTTTAATAAAAAGAAAACAGTTGAGGTTAGAATTTGATTGTTCAAGATGTCTTTAAAAATCTGTAGATTATGAATTCGTTTCATTTTAGAGAAATTTGTTCATAATCTAGTTAGTAGCATTCTAGGAAGTTATTTATATGAAAACGATTTTTAAATATTTTTTTTAAAAAGGCCTTCATGAAATATGAGGAATAAAATGTATATATACACATATGCTTAATTTCAGTAAAATAATTATATATGTTTTTTTTCTTTGAATTTCATATTTAGTATAGTATTGTTAATTTTATTTCAGTATTGTTAATTCCATTAAAATTTTCTCTTATATTATTTTAGATAATTCATCATGGAGGACCAAGCTTGTCCAAGATGTAAAACGACAAAATATCGTAATCCTTCATTAAAACTTATGGTAAATGTTTGTGGACATGCTCTTTGTGAAAGTTGCGTCGATTTACTTTTTCTTAAAGGTTCTTTTTATATTGTTTACAACTATTTCATTTTTTAAATATGTGAATAAAAATTTCAATATTTTGTGCTCTGTTTTAGGTTCTGGATCTTGTCCTGAATGCAATGTACCTCTACGCAGAAGTAATTTTAGAGTCCAGTTATTTGAAGATTCCAAAGTTGAAAAAGAAGTTGATATTAGAAAACGTCTATTAAAAGATTATAACAAAAAAGAAGAAGATTTTATAACTTTAAAAGAATATAATGATTATTTAGAAGAAATTGAAACAATTGTATATAATCTTACAAATAATATTGATATTATAGGTACTAATAAAAGAATTGAACAATATAAAAAGGATAATAAGGATATTATATTAAAAAATAAGAATAGAGCAGGTATTAATAATTATTTCGTATTATTATTTTAATATTTACAAACTTTCAAATTCTTTTTCATCTGATATTTCATATATCTTCTTTAATTCTATTTCCTTAATTTAAATTTTTATGGCATGTTCGTATAAGATATATGTTAAAAATTAAACTTTTATCGATAAAATAAAAGTTTAAATATATTTAATCAATTACATTTTAGGTCGCGAAGAAATTGAACTTGAAGAAATTTTAGATATAGAAAAGCAAGAAGAAGAGCAGAGGAGAGCTGAAATTATTAGGTTAGAAAAGGAAGCCAAAAAGAGGAAATTAAGAGAAAAAGAGGCTTTGATCGATGAATTAATGTTTTCGCAAGAAAATGCTAAAAGTATTATAAATACATTTGCACAAAATGCTGCTAATAATAATAAAGAAGAAATTAAAGCAGTTGCACCCGTAGCTAAAGTATTTGACCTTTCATAGGAGTAAATTGGTGTTTTTTTTCACAACAATATTGTAACATATTTGTTTTTTAATTACAGCAAGTGTCACAATTTTCAAGTGGTGTTAAATTTACTAGAGGTAGTGGAACACTTCCTCCTGTACCTCAAATAACTGAAGGACCATTATATGTATATAAACCTACCATAGAAGCTATTTATGATGGACCAACACCTCCAGATTCTATAGATTTAGAGCCTATGGGTTATATGAATCATATGAGGTATATTACATATGTTATTTATTATAATTAGTATAATGTAAAATTTGTTATTAATATTTATATTTCTTTTATTTTAGTCCAGAAACCGTATCTGAACGAGCAGGAGGATATACATCTCATTTGGCATGTCTTAAATCTCTTCAAGAGGCTCTCGTAGGATTATATCATTGCAGCAGCTGATATCCAGTTAACGAGTTGGAAAACAACTCGGCCCCCGTTCAAACGTCAACGAAATCTCAGTGGAGCGAAATGTTCCTTATTGACGACGATTCGTCAGACAGTGTTATTATTCTCGATAATTGTTCTAATTAAGTGAGTTATTCATTTTTAATTAATAGGGACAATTTTATTTTCGTAATATTTTGGTTTTTTTGCGTGTGGATATTTATATATAATAATAATATTGTTTGTGCCTATGATATATTTTTATATTATCGTAACAATATTATCTATTTTGAACTTTATAATATATGATAAATGTAATTAATTTACATTTATTATTTGGTTATAATCGCTTATATGCGTTAGTGAGTTGCTAGTTAAATTTATTTCATAGATAACAGAACTGATTTAAAAAATATTTTTATTTTAAAATTCATGTGTAGTTTTAGTATTTTCTCCTATGTAAAAGTATTTATTTATTATTTGTTTCAAATTAAGTTTTTTTTCTAAAAAAAATTGATTTCAATTTTCCAGAAAAAAAACTTTTTAAATGTATTTTCATTGTTGAAAAATTTCAGGATGGAGCTGTAGATCTTACATAAATATACTTGTTCATTTCTTTATTTTATTAAATGTGTCTATAAAATATATGTACAAGGATGATTGTAAAGTTAAATTAATAACCCCCAATCAGTGTAAAAACTTTTCAAGCAGGGGCTAACGATTATTTAGATTATGAAATAAGGATGTACATATATTTATCCTTAAATAATTTTAATGTAACGTATAATTTTTAAAGTTTTTTTTGCGTTCTTTTTCATATGGAATTTGCAGTCTAGTATCATAAAGCTATTTATAATATTTAATGTTATTATATTATTGATTATTTTGTTGAAAAACTAAGTTTAATTTAAGGAAAGTAACATTTTTTTAGTATTCTTTCTTAAAAAAAATAATGTGACATATTAATTTAGTTGTATTTTTATTTTGCGATTACCTAAGATAATTAATGTTTAAAAAACTTATTTTATGTAAGTATCGTTGTTTTGTTTATCGTCTATGTAAAATATAATTGATTGAAAGTAAACGCTGTTCCTTTATTATATCCATACATATTTTTTTTTTATCTTTGATGCATCTTAATATAAATAAAGTACAATAAATATTGAAATGACATTTTCAAAAATACCGACATCGTTATTAGTGTTAAATAATATTTGACTAAGGTGTGTGCTCCATAAATTTTCTATGGTACCTTTTTTTTACGATATATGCTTTTCCAGAACGTTGAACTTTACACATATTTATAGTACAAAATGAATATAACAGACTTTCATTTTTATTTTTATTTTATTGAACAATAATCGCAGCATATTTATTTAATATACGATTTTTTTTATATATTCTATCTGAATTTTATAAAATTGTATTATACTCGTTTTAAATAAACTGTACGTATTAAAGCTGTTCAGTACCGGATAAATTACAATAAAATTCTTTTACAATTTTCAAATATTGTCTTTACGATGTAAATACTACATCGGCGTATTTTTTTTCATCCGTTCTTGTGAAAGTGGCTTTCGGAAACCCACCCGCATTTTCTACGAATTAACTTATCTTCGTTTATTTACTTTACTAAACTTTCTCGAAATTTCAAAGTATGTACTTTTTCGTTATCGAGCGCGAGCTTAAAAAGCAAAGATGACACCATTAAAACAATATACATATATATATAAGAGGGTATAAAAATTTTCGCTTTGCATGCTGTTTACATATTAATTTAATCTCGTACAATAATATTTATTTTTCAATTAGTACAAATGATATACTATGACAATACCATATTAGAGTTCAACACCCTTGTTATTTGGTTCGGTAATATTACAATACTACTACCTGTTGTACATTTCGTTTTGAGAACAAAAATATCGCTCATTCAGCCATTTCAACCCCCTCGCAATATTATTGTAACCATTGAACATATTTACATATAAGTACATATAGCCTAGTGATATGAATAGAGAACAGTCTTTATTACCTAATTGAACGATATTACTCACATTTTATAAATATATTAAAAGATGTTATTTTATTAAATATTATATATTTTATTGTATATATTTAATGTTGATAATTTTGTAGTTGAAATTTTAATTTTACAAAATAATTCTTAAAATTTTTCATAAAGAATTATTTTATTATTTTTTTTAGTAATGAAAGGATTATATATATATATATATATATATATATATATATATATATATATATATATATATATATATATATATATATATATATATATATATATATTTAATATGAGACTTTGCAAAATAGTTTAAAAATAATGTAAATGAAAATAATATGTATATTTGTAGAAAAGGATATGTATTTCTGGTTTTGCATGTCATGTCGTTGATTCGAGAGATTTGTACTCATGTATAGGATAATAACAAAATATGGGGGCTCGCTAACAAAGGGGCTGCGCCCCCGGGGCCTTGTGGCTAATTGGTGGCCGTGTAAACAGTGAGGGTGGCCGAGTCAGCAACTCATCCCCCTCCATGGAAACTTCTCGACTACGCCAAAACCACAATCTGTAGACAGGCAAATTTGACTCGTCTCGACTTTGTTATTATAATAATAAACTAACGAGACCTCCTCTCGGATAACCTGCTAATTAACCACGTCGATTAACCGGAGTTGCACACCGTTACATTTGTACTAATATCAAGTACTGGATACATTCAACGAGATATAACTATTCTAAGGTCCGAAACATTATCTACGGTCAGTCCAGTCAGTGTATTTCGATTTGATATGGATGTTATTATTATTTAAGAGTGATATCCTTGAATATATTTTAACTGTTAGAAGGAAATTTGGTAATAAAATTTACTTTTTAAGAAATCACAATAATTACATATTATGATATAATGGATGCGGGATAATTTATGTTCAATTTAGTTATTGCAATGAAATAGTTATATTAAGATAAATTGTGCAATAATAAAAAAATATATATGGCGACATAAAATATTTTATGATAATACACAAAAGAAAAATACACAACACCTAAAAGTATATGGAATGAAATATGACATATGGAATAAATTAATGTCTCCATATAAGGATATAATATGAATGAAAAATAAACTTTTCAGTTGTAGAAAATGAAAATAGACTATTAAATTTCTAAAAATGTCGAATAGTAAATGCGAATTTTATATTAAATTAAATTGTAAATGGTAGTTTAGATAAAAATATATTATAGATTTTGATTGTAATCTCCGACATGGTTCTGTTTACCCCTTGAAGTCGTGCAGGGGTTGAAGATATTATATAATAAAATCACTTTGTACGATTATTTTATTCATAGGTTTATATCAACTGTAATCCGGCATTCTCAAATATTGAAATATTTATTTCGTTCACAATTTTATCAGAAAAGAACACAATATAAAACAAATATATAAGTATTATATTGATTTTTTTTATTATTCAATGATTTTTTTTATAATCTGAAATATAAAACATTTTTTAAATATTATTTTATTTGATTTCCACGAATGCAATTATTCGCATTTATCGCATGTCTTCGGCGTTGTTCGAACGAATCTTTTCAGAGCGACGGCGCTGAAAGTGTTAACCTGATGCTTCGCCTTCGAGATAAATCACGACATAATGGTGGCACACACAAAAAAAAAACTACAATACGTAATGTAAACAAAGCAATAATACAGCGAAATTGTAGACAATAGACAACGACGAGGCAGAAGATTACGGATCACAAAGCTCGAAGTAATATGAGCACAATATTTGGTATCAGATTCGGTCATCTCTGCTAGGATTTGTGCTAAATGGACCGCCCAGCAACGTATTTCGCAATCATCGTAAAAATTTTGCTGAAAATGTAGAAAATGACATACCAAAAAAAAAACTATATATATATATATATATATATATATATATATATATATATATGTGGTAAACATAGTCATATGTATATTGGGACTCCGCTTTTATATTGTAGTATTGAAGTGAATCTGAAAATTATCAAAAAATAAATACTTTTAAATCTTATGAATTATATAAATAATGAAAGAATCAACTGTAAAAGCGGTGATCCACTGTGAAAAAAAGAAAATGAGCGGTAAACGCCTTGTGCTCTAATATCAAAGAACGATTCAATTCAAATGTCAATGTGTTTCAAAATTGACTTAAAATGCCGTATTATCGAAGAGGCCATTCAAAACGGCGCTATTTTATTGTATTATTATTATTATTTACATTTAACAATATGATTATTATTGTCGATACTGCGGCTATTATTGCACAATAATTCGAAAAGGTATGATTTCCTGTCATTAATCATAATTTTCGAAATATATTAAAATGAAATGATACGATTCACGAATATTATATACGATATTAACATATATTATGCATTGTAATAGCGCTCTCATAAAATCGTATTTTTTGATTCAAAATATGGTATATATTGTATTTATTTTGTAATTTAACAAAGTTGTTTTTGAATAAGAACTATATATTCTTATGTTACAAATTTATGCAATGAAACACTTAGAATAAGAATAAATGAAAAAAAAAGTCGTAAAAATTAGACACAGTGAAGAATGTTGCATCTTTCAGTGGTTTCTCGTTGTTCGCGTCTTTCGTCTCGGAGTGAAAAGAAAACGCAAGTGAAGAAGTGAACTCGAAGCTTTCAACAACGAGAGACTACTCTGAAGATTATTTACCGCGTTCAATGGTGGTCTTTTAACTCGTTCGACGTGCGTTTCGATCGTAAAATAGTCCGACGTGACGCTCGAGACGAGTTTCGAACGCAATATTCGTTCGCCAATTACAACAAATTGACAACTGTTATGCAAAACGTCAAAATCGATGAGAATGTATTCTTTTAACCCTCTTATGACCCTATCTAAATCATCAGATTGTATGTATGCATATATATATATATATATATATATGTGTGTGTGTGTGTGTATGTATATGTGTATATGTGTATATGCTGAATAGTCAGAAGTCGCACGGAGCAAAATCAGGCAAATACGGTGGTTGTGGAATGATATGAGTCGAGTTTTTGGCAAAAAGGTCGCGAAGAACCAATGCAGTATGACATGGTGCATTATTGTGACGAAGAAACTAAGAGTTGTTAAAACACGTGTAACTCAGAGATTATTAACCTTTTGATAAACAGATGCTTGTCAAATGCTATAGACAGTCCCACCAACTTAAGAAAAAATACAATTTACCTACTTTAATGCCCGGGAGTTTTAAATGACAATTTTACCAGTATATATATATATATATATATATATATATATATATATATATATATATATATATATATATATATATATATATATATTGAAATAATATTTTATTTTTATATTTGAAATCAAATAAATTATCATTGGTTTCAAATTTAAATTAATCTAACTGAAAAAAATATATACCCATTTCAGGGTTAAAAAAATGTATATTATATCTTTTAATCTTAAATATTTGCTAACAGTTAATTTAAACGTCGAATTATCGTCGGAGGTGTGGCCCTATAATGGATTTCTCGTGATAGATTAATGCAAATTATAAAACATGGTTATGACCACCAAAAAAAAAATAATAATAATAATAAATAAATAAAACAATATATAGAAAATCGACCCGTTCGACCTGTTTGTTTACGTTTTGTTCTTTAAAATAATACATATATATATATATATATATATATATATATATATATATATATATATATATATATATATATATATATATATATATATATATATATATATATATATAGAATTTGAAAGTATGATTACAGTTAAGCATATATAAATAATCCGTAATAATTTTAACTGCTCATCGTACAGTTTAACACTTTAAATACTGTTGTTTTACGCAGATTATTCCTGTCAATTGTCGTCGATTGTCAATTGAAAGGCAAAACACAATTTTCGATAATGTCAACAGGCATTCGGTTTCAATTAAAAATGGCACGCTCGTAAATCACAAGGGAAGTAATTTTTGCTCGAAGTAATTTACGATCTTCTGTAAATCGGTCAAAGGCATACCAATAGAAATTGACGTCCGATTGCTTTGCTGATTTATACAAAATGTCTGTATATAGTTAATCCTCACTTTCTATATGTTATATACTAGATAATTTTAATAATTTTAGATTTCTGTGTCATTTCATTATATGAATATCTAAGATTACAGGTAGCAATCCTATCAGAATACTAATTGAACTATCAGACCTAAAATATATGTCAATATCTAAATTAAAAAATATTTATTAAGTCATGCTAAATATATTTAAAACTTGTAGTATTATAAAAAAAATGGCTAAAGTATATTTATGTTCAAATCGAGATATCGAAGAGTTTGCGTTTGGTTAAATTAAATTTAAAAATATAGGTAACGTATGATACAATATAATGATGTTTTTGTGCTTCTAAAGGATTCAAATTTATTATCTAAACTAATATAATTAACATTATTTAAGAAATAATATGTTTCTGATGGCTCACTTGCGTCACTTTCAAAATAAACGGTTCATATATAATGTATACATTGAGTATTACGATTTTATTTCATTCGTATTTTTAATATATTTTATATAAATATTGTAATTATTATTTTTTAGATATTTTTCTAGCACTATTAATATAATAAAAATTAAATTTTTGCGCACCACAGTTTGACAATTGGCGCGAGAGCCGTCATATCAAACCGCGTGTACATTTTACTACTTCAAGTTCTCGGCGTTTCTACCCACGGAGCAATAGTAATACATTTTTTTTTCGCTGAAAAAAAAAAGTAAACGAAAAAAGTAAAAAATACGACCATAGCCGCGTTCGTTCGTTCGTTCGTTCGACGAGCACCTGAATTTCTATTGCGATTTAAATTGCTCACATTTAAAGTGGTGCATATAAACAGGCGCTTAAATAACCGATGACAAACTTACGGGGGATGTTTCGTATCTTTTTTCATATATAATAAAGGGTAATTTTTACTTTTTGATATTCCATTTTTTTTTTCCTCCACTCCTTCCTTCATTCAGTCGTACATTTTTATTTATTCTCGCGTTATTATCCTGCGATGCGAGGTGGATCCTGCGTATCTTCGTTTTTCTTCCTCGAAGCGATTCGTTGAAAAGAACCACGAACGGACCTCGTATTTTTCGTATTAATAACCAGCGCCTGAAAATTTTGTACAGTAAACCACTCTACTTGTACAACGGGACTCCGCTTTATTATAAAAAAAATATATATTACATATTCGCATTATGAATTTAATTTTTCTACTTCACATGAAAATTTTAAACAAATTTCTTTCATGCTATATATCTTTTATAAATTCATATATTATAAAATATTTTTTTTACATTATATATTTGGTGGGATCCCACTGTTTCGCATTCGTGCGAGCTTCGAACCGGAGTCGAACGTCGATTCGTACACATTTTTTTTTCATTTCGAATCGTGTAAGTGTCATTAAATTAATACACATTAAAAAAAATTTTTGTACGTGCAACTTCGGTTTTCGAAAAGGGTAAGCACGGGTTTTTGCGCTCAATCGTCGGCGCGTTTAAATAACGGCTCTAAAACTGCGATGCGCAAAACTTGAACGAGATGTTAATAATAATAATGAAAAAAAAAATGTTTCATCGTACACTTTCCTTTTTATACGATTGTGTTTATATAGAATAAAATTTAATAATATCGAATTCGTCTAAATATTATTATTAAAATATGATATGTAATTTTAAGACGTGTTTATATTATAGCTTAGTTTGGTAATGGAAACGTGGATCCTATTGAACGAATGCCAAGTGTCGGACTTCGAGAAAATGCAACATCCCATGATTTTTGCACTTGTCCTTATTAAAATGTCGAGTTGAGTGAGGTCGCGACCGTTGCACGTTCGAGTGGACCCAGCGTTTTGAACAAAAACAAGAACAACGACGGACAAGAAGGAAGATGTTTGAACAAACTCGATATGCAAGTGTTCAATTCAATTCGAATATATATATATATATATATATATATATATATATATATATATATATATATATATATATATAATGTTATATACACAAATAATAACCGAACAAAGTTCGTTATTCAATGAGCTTTTCTCACATTAATGTCTCTAGGTAACCAACATGTGTTCGGAATCCATATCGTTTTGAAATATTGTTTTATTGGAATAAAAATAAATAAATTCATATCAATTAATGACAGGCTTCTAAACTATTACCATCTGTCGCTGATATCAGCAATTAAAATTTATACGTTGTTTCTATAATAATTTAATAATAAAACATAAATATAACATATATTGTGTTGAGATTTCAGTTATTGTTATTGTTTATTGACTATTGTAGTTTTAAAATATGTTGGAGTGTGACTTATAAATTGTCTTATTTGTACTTTTGCCTTCGCGTTTTTCAGTCCTCGAAATAGTCGGAATAGTCTTTATCCAGTATAGCCTTCAAGACCTTCTTCGATTTAGTTTTTATCTCCTCAATCGTGTCAAAACGGTTTTCCACATTGGCCTTTTAAGTTTGCTAAATAGCCAGAAATCGCACGGAGACAAATTAGGCGAATACGGTGGTTGCGGAACGATATGCAGTATGACATGTTGCATTATCGTGATGAAGGAACACACGTGTAAAAACACGTGTAACTCGGAGATAATTAAACCTTTTGACAAACATACGCTTGGTAAATGTTATAGACAGTCCTACCAACCTATGGAAAATAATTACAATTTACCTTCCTTCCTAATGTCTGGAAGTTTTAAATGACAATTTCATCTTACTTTTTGATCACAGTAGTATATGGAAAACGTATCGATATATAATACATAACACATTTTAATAAATAATAATTTTATAATTAACAAATTTGTGTAACATTATTGACAAAAAAATGTATGAAATGAAATAATGCGCAACTCTGATTTTGTATTTCACACATGTATAAGATATTATTGGTATGAGCGATATCGCCGAAAGCGGTGTCCGACTGTACAAGCGAAAGAGGCGCAATAGAGGAAATAAACCGTCTCAAGAATACTAACTAGTGTTTGTTTACGTTTTTCCATTTTTAAAATCGTACGTATCGTCGGCCATGTCGTGAAATATGCAAATCTCGACCGAACAATATGCACTTTTCCGATTCAAAAATAAAATAGAAATATAACCGATAACGGTGAACGAGTGCCGACAAATGAAAATTTAGAAAGTCGACCTCGTGTACGCCGTCGTCGTCGTCTTTAATGATTTATTTATTTAAGTCTATTTATCCATTGCTTTTTTTTTTTTTTTTTTTTTTTTTTGATGCATCAACGCTTTTATCCGCGCACATTCTAATCAAACACGGCTCATCCCTATTTCGATTCATGCTATCGTCGAATTTATCGCGTTTCTCAAAAATTTTACATTTACATCAAGAAAAATACGATTGTAAAGATTTCAATAATGTGAACAAAAAACGCATATTTTTTTAAATAAATCTGACTATAAAACGAATCGCATAAAGTAGTTACTCTTTGCATGTGCAATACACAAGTACGTGGGCCGAATGTTACTTATCTCTGCATAAATCAATTTAAGCATTTATTTATCTAAATTATTAATATAATATATTCTTATTTCGTTGTTCCAGATATTCGTCGACGTGAAAAAATTCAATGTATGAACAAGTCTCGAGATATGAAGAACAATTATTTTTTGATGACATATAAAAAATAACGTAAGTGATTTTATATATTGTCGATTGTTTTTTATTTATAATATGATTTCAAATATTTGATTTCCAGAATCTTTTTTTAAAAACTTCTTATGGCTTTCAATTATTTCTAAGAGCAAATTTCATGATCTGGAACTGAAACTAAATACCAAAATTATTACATATATTTTGTTCGCTTTAAATATTCTTTGATTAATTATAATTACATTTTTTGTTATATAAAAGAAAAAAAAATATTTTCAAAAAAAAAGTAAAACAAACATCTCTTGTTTTCAATGAAATATCCAATTTAAAAACGTTAAATTACAACTTAATAAGATGAAAATTTTTAAAACAAATACGATAACAAACTGGTTGTGGTTTACACTGCAACGTTTCATGTGATTAAACTCTTTGATTTATATGCAATATACTATTGTATATTTATTTATTTGTCGCAATTTAAATATATTCGTTTCGTTATAATTATTAAGTTATTGTAAATGCGAAGCTCAATTTAGATATAAAGGTTCAAAAATTTAAATTCACGTAAAAACATTACTTTTATATATGACTATTAATTAAATTTTATTTTAAATGATTGAAAACAGTTTCTTAACATTTTTCCATTTTTTATACAATATTTATTACGATACCAATTTCAATATAGCAATGTGATCAAAAAGTAAGGTGAATTTGTTTAAAAAATGTAAATTCTTTATTCCTCCAAATCAATTTTATTTCCTTCAAAGTAATCCCCGTCCGATAAAACACACTTTTGCCAAACGCTTTTTGAGTTTGCTAAATAACCAGAAGTCGCACGGAGCCAAATCAGGCGAATACGGTGGTTGCGGAAAGATATGGGTCGAATTTTTGACAAAAAAAGTCGCGAAGAACCAATGCAGTACGACATGATGTATTATCATAATGAAGGAACTAAGAGTTATAAAAACAAGTTTAACTCGGAGATAATTAAACCTTTTGACAAATAGACACTTGGCAAATGTTATAAACAGTCCTACCAACCTAGAAAAAAATTTACCCGCCTTCCTAAAGCGCGGGAATTTTAAATGATAATTTCACCTTATTTTTTGATCACAATAGTATACGAGTTAACATTTAAAAAAAATATTTTTTTAAATATTGCAGGTATTGTTTAAACTTACATTATTATAAATTAAGATAATGTCGTATTTTAATTAAGTATGCATCTCTTTTTATACATTTTCTATAATAAAATATTTTTAAATATATATAATTTGTGCTGTCATCATCGTCTCATATCAGAATTTAAAACGAACGAGTTTTGAGCGCATCTCACAAAAGGGGGAAGCGGTTAAACAGTGAAGGAAAGACAAAAAAAAAAAAAAACGAAAAAGAAGAAGGGTGCTGCGCGCCACCGTTTTAGAATCCCCAACAACAACGACGGGACAGACCTTCGAGCCGCAACCGACGGCAGTCTTCGGACGGCCTTCGCGCAGGTGGGATATCGTCGCCGTTCATTTCGTTGGCTGCACTGACGTAAACCGCGAAAAGTGCTGTCACTTTGACAGTTCTAAATGTCACCGTAGATGCGCCATTTTTTTTTTATCACTTTAAAACTTTCGATCGTAACGCTATACATTTCGTCCAATGCCATTTTTTAATTTTTTTTAAGAAAGTCTTTTTTTTTCGATTTAAATTACTAGATATACATATATATATATATATATAAACAAATCGTGATTTTTTTAAATTTATCAATCGCAGTGGGCAAAGAATTATTGTGTATGATTTGTCGTACGATATGAAAAAAAATATTTATTCGTATTGAAAAAATATATGTATGTATATATATATATGAAAGGGGAAAAATGATTGAGTAAAATAAATAGTGTTAATAATTGTGATTATTGTGTGCGTATAAGAGGATCTATCTAAAGATACTTTTTGAATATTGACAAAATGGAGCTTTTGGCGCGTGTTTCATTTCTGCTGTGTTCGTCATTGATATTGGCCCATTCATCATTTGGCAGTTGGTGGTGAGTACTTATATTTATTATATAATTATTTTAGATAATTCCACTTTTAGATCGAATTTCTTATTAATTAATATGTGTTTTTTTTTCAATTTAATTTATAATTTTTATTCGACTTTGTGAGTAAAATTTCTCAGTGGACATTAGCGTTCGCATAGCATAGGCTTCTATGCGATTTATTAAATTTATTATTGGCGGCCAAGACGTGTCGTTTTATTTATTATCTTTTTTTTTCTATACGCCCGTTCCACACTCGAACGAAAGGATTGTAGCAACAAATCATCAAATGAGGCAACCAATTCCATTTAGGTAATAAGTTACATTTTTAGCGGAATATGGAATTCTTTCGGGGATGGAGAAGAAAAAATGTCAATAAAGGCAATCTGACAAAAACAAAAAAAAAACAATATATATACATATGTAACGAACAATGCGTATAATAATACTATATATTTTATAAATTATTAAACATACAAAATATTCCTAAATATTTTTATCTATTAATATTTTTCAAATCAATCACACAGACGCGTATTATTATTAAATATTTATATATATAAAAAATATATAATACATGTGTTTTTGTATGCGTGTATGTTGAGGGTAATTTTACGGGAAAATTTCGACAACGACGCGGTTTTGTAAATGTAAACATAATTAAAACTCAATACTTCTTGTAATTAATCGCGAAACATCCATACGTAAGGTTTCAGAAGATTGTTTGGTCGAAGTTAATAGTCAATGTGTATCTTTCGAACGTTCCAATATTAATTCGTTTTAATATTATCGCGTTTACACGGGGGGGGGGAGGAGGAAATGTTTATATTATTCGTTATAATTATATGGGCGGTATTTTGTTTATTTCGATATTCTAATCTTTAAATTTTTACAATGATCTTATTGAAAATATTTTTTTTTATCATAATTTTGCAATACAATATTATTGATAATATAAATAAAAATAATTTCTAATAAATCATATTTATTTTATATATGTATAAAATTGTCATAATTTTAATTGAATATTAATATACATAATAAAATAAAATTTAGATAACATCAATTATTATTTAAAAGAATGATATTGGGAAGATCTTGCCATGTTCACCTTGTACAGACTAGAGTAAAATATTTTTAGTATATATTTAAATTTAATTTATTGCTATTTCATTATGAAAAAATATTTGAATAAATATCAATATTATATTTTAACGAAATAAAAATATTCGATGAATACATCTGCATTTCGTACAAAATATTTTATTTACCATATATTACTTAAATTTTATTTTTAAATATTTTTTAATTTATATTTTATATATTAATTTAAATATTTATTAGTCTAATCGTAAATTACAAAAAAAAATATATGTAAAAAGTAATATAATCAAATTGTAAACTATTTTTTCGTGGGGGGGTTTTTAACCCTTTATCGTCCGGCCGATTGATAGAGGGGGGGGGGATGAAAATCGTCCGACTATAAAATAAATATTATTCTATGGCCGCCGGCTATCGTTTCAAAAGCGTAATTAACTCTCGTCGTTTTCAAACAACGATCGTTTTCATATATCGTTAAACGTACGAATATTTACATTAATAAATATTTATTTATTTACGATTCGTTGCGATATTTTTAACACATTCAAAGGACGAAAAGATGTATTCGGATATGCGTTAAATTTTTCATTATATTTTAATAATATTACAAAATATAATTTTAATATTATTATAATATATTATTATGACATCCGGCGGCAACGGGTTTTTCCGCTTACTTACGAACAGTAGATAGCTGATTCAATCTTTCGATATCATCAGCATATTTTCACTTTTAATTATAATTTATTATTGAAAAAAAAAATAAACTAAAAATCAAATATAGATTTATTGATATAATTTTTCAAAAAAAAAAAAAAATTAAACTATATATCATATATTAATGTATTAATTAATATATCATACATTTAGTATATATAGTTCATGTGTTTTTTTTCCTTTTGAAATATGACGTTTTGCTTACATACGAAATATCGTGAATATGGGAAACGCAGGGGTGGTAAAGTAATGAGCCCGATCGTACATTACATTATTAGAGTCGGATAAACAACACCCCTGTATTTGAATAAATCTGAAGGGGACGACCGTTTCGTAAGGGTGTACTTTTTTTATGCACATATAGGTGGGTGAAATATTAGAATAGATTCTACTAGAACGGCTTCTATTCCTTCGAATGTCCTTTATTGCGTTTGCATTATTCATATATATATATATATATATATATATATATATATATATATATATAATAAATTACGATAATGAGTTATAGTTTATGATGATAAATTGAAAAATATGCATGTTTTTTATTTTTATTTTTCTTTGAGATGAGTATGTTAAATATTTATAGAATTTTGAAGAATAAATACGTAATATTATATATGAAATGTTTATTAATAATAATTAATAAAATCAAGTATACTTTTAATTTTCTTATAATATTGTGATCAAATAGTAAGGTGAATTTGTTTATAAAATGTAAATTCTTTATTTATTCTTCCAAATCAATTACATTCCCTTTAAAGTAATCACTATCCGAAAAAACGCACTTTTGCCAACGCTTTTTCCAGTCCTCGAAACAGTTGGAATGGTCTTATTCCGATAATGCCTTCAAAACCTTCTTCGATTCGGTTTTTATTTCGTTAATCGTGTCGTAACGCCGTCCTCACATTAATCTTTTGAGTTTGTTGAATAGCCAGAAGTCGCACGGAGCCAAATCGGGCGAATACGGTGGTTGTTGAAAGATATGAGTCGAGTTTTTGTCAAAAAAGTCGCGAAGAACTAATGCAGTATGACATGGTGCATTATCGCTATGAAGAGTTGTGAAAACACGCGTAATTCGGAGTTAATTAAACCTTTTGACAAACAGACGCTTGGCAAATGTTATAGACAGTCCTACCAATCTAGGAAAAAATACAATTTACCTACCTTCCTAATGCCCGGGAGTTTTAAATAACAATTTCACCCTACTTCTGATCACAGTAGTATATTCAATGTTTAATAATAATAATGAAATCAAGCGTATTTTTAATTTTCTTATATTTTATAGAATTTTAATATACTTAAAATAATAATTATTTCAAAATAAAATATTTATAATTAATAAACTGATTTATCGACACAATTAATAAAATCGTAATCGCATTATGAAAACAAAAAAAATAAAATAAAAAATAAAGCGGCCGAAATTTCTCATTATACTCATAATTATTATATTTTATGTACGTGTTACTGTTAGCGCTTAAATTATTAATGGCGAACTTTAATATTTAATAATTAACGTTATATTCGTGTAATAATTTTAAAATGTAAAAGGAAACGTCTCTTTTAAACATCGCGCCGTTCTCTCTTTCGTACACGTTTATTTTATATTAATAATATGCAAATTTTTCGCGTACATCTCGTTTGCCGAATCGAAATTTTAATTAACGATAATATATATTGTAAATTTTAATGCGTAAATATATATGTATTAATATATATATTTATATATATATATATATATATATATATATATATATACTTGTATTTTAAGAATTAACTATATATTTAATACCGATTTATGTGTGAATTTCTTTTGTACATTAATTAGTGAACTCGTTGAACGTAATAAATAGGCGAATTTTTAACGATATATATATACATATAAATACAGTCTTAATATTTTGTTATAATTAAAATATTTGATTGATTTTATTTATTTGGTAGTTTTTATGAATTGTACATAATATTTTGAGTATCAATTAATGTAATAGCTCTTAAGAGTCCGAACCTCTATTTTGAATATTAAAACAACTAGTTATCAGTTAATCGATATTGTCAATTTACGTTACAATTGTAATTAATAAAAAAAATATTATTATATAATGTTCACATAAAAAAATAAATTTTTATATTATACAAAACTAATTGTTTTTCAAGTAATGATGCTAATATTTAAGTTGCAGCCGCAACTCGAAATCAACGGATTCGTCGTTAAATTTTTGAACAATTGGTGAAGAGCGTTATTGCGTTAAATTAGAATGAATTTGAGGTGTAAAATATAATCTTGATATCGCATTAAAGTACTAAACATAATGACGATAATATTTGCACTCCTCGACTTGGAATATTTTCACAAAAAGGTGTATATTCAGCTTTTTATTGGTTCTTTCCGCATATCGATTAAATATATATATATATATATATATATATATATATATATATATATATATATATGTATATATATATATATATATATATATATATATATATGTATATATATATATATATATATATATATATATATATAAGTATGTGTTTTTAATAATTTGTTGAACAAAGATCGCATCAAAATATAATTAAAAATATTTCCTAATAAATTGTTGTATTAAAGATATTAAATTAAAAATTATTTTTATTAAAAAATATAATATATTATTGACCTTTTAATTATATATATTTTTTATTTTGTAAATTAAACCGTCGTTCGTATGAAAGTAAATATATGAATATTTTTTTTTGCCGTCGGATCAATTATTTTTTTTTTTGTAATATAGCGATTTTAATATAAAATAGTTTTTTTTATATAATTTAAATTATAAATGAATATATTCAATTTAATACTATGTATTATAAAATATATAAATATTTTAATAATATATGAATTTGTATATAAAAGTATTGATAGTTGATTTATAAAAAAAATATTTCTATCATATAAGAAGAATATATTTTTTTTATGAAAAATAGAAATAGAAATAATTGAATAATATATATATATATATATATATATATATATATATATATATATATATATATATATATATATATATATTAGTATTGCATTATTTACATGCTAATTTAGTTATTTTTTTTAATATTTGCTTTAATATAAAATATATATAATCAGGCAGCAGATGTTGTTTATATTTGAGAAAAGAATTAATTTTTGCTCATTGTTGCCTATTTTAATTAAATTTAACTAAACAGTATAATTGAACGAACGCAATTCATCCCTATATTTTTATTATTTATTATTTTCATACGATATTTACATGCTATTTAATTAATATATTATATATATAATATATATATTAATATTTTTTATGTACTTTGACCTCACTTATTGTATTAAAAAAAAGAAATGAATGATGTAATTAGAAAAGTTCTTGACATTCAGATTTGTTTCTCGTGATATATATTTTCGAGTAAACGATTTTTTTTTGCATAAGGATTCACATTATTAATTTATTCATTATAACCGGAAAAAGTGACCATATTAATTTATTCTTTAATTTGTACTAATTTGCATATTAATACACATACACACACACACATATATACATATATAAAAATATATTTGTTTTAAGAATTTTTATTATGTTCATTTCATATGTCTTATTGTTATCTTTCGATTTATTTTTATTAGTTATATACATGTGTTGAGATTTTTGGACTGTGTTTCTAAAACTTTTATTTATTTATTATTTTTTTTATTTATAAATCTTTGTATATATATCTATATATTACTTTAAATTTATTACACTTTAAAATAAAATATTATTTATTCAAAATTGATATGACTCTAGAAAAAAAATATTTTTAACACAATATTTTAAACGATTTAAAAATAATTATTTAATTAAATTCTACGATAAATTTAGAGTATATTAAATTTAGAATTTTTCGTTGAAAATAGCCAAATTCAACCGCCGTTATTCGCTGTGGAATTTTAAATACTTGGACACGTTGAAAACATTCCGTCCTTTAAAATCTGACGGAATGTAATTAAAATTTATGTTTATGTCGTCGCTCAATAATTAACGAAAAGATTATTTCTTAATTACGAGCGATGCAACCGAAGGCGGGGACTCGAACGCCGCATAAAATAATATGCGGCTCCTCGACCGGACACCGGCGATAAAGTCTTCCATCATGGGGTCGTTAAAAATTAACCGGACTGCCTATCGGATCGACGGAAATACGTCTTCAATGATTATCGAATATTAAATATGTTCTAATTTTTTCTTAGATCTAAGATATTTATAATTTAATTATTAATTAATATTATTAAAAAAAAATATGGTATAAATATTTTTTGGGTGCAATGAATTATTGAACATTTCATTAAAAATAATATTCGATGGTTGATCGTAGATTTAGTGACTAGAAAATGTATAAAATAATATATATTTTTAAAAGTGACATTATTTTATAGCTGACGAGAAACTTTTAGAATGTTTAAAAATAATAAAAATTAACTTGACTAATCGTTATCATTAGCAGTTGACGTTATTATTAAATCTTGAAATATATTGTAATTTATACACGATATCAAAATCAATATATAATTATAATAATTAAGCAATAAATTGATTTTTTTAAACTTATTTATAAATAGCCATAATCGTAATGTAATATAATTAATAATGTTCGAGCGAAGGGATTTTAAGGAATGTCGTATTTGTGCACTTTTTTTTTTCATGCATAATCCTTGTAAATGTTCCTCTCATGATGGAGCATCGTCGTCCTTATCGTAATCATTATCATTATTGTTAACGTGATCATCATTTTTGTTGGAGCATAATATTAAATTATGCAAATGCCGCCGCCGCTTGCGCAATTAGCGATTCGATTTGTTTATTATTCACCCTTTAAATATAAATAAAAATAAAATATATTTATTTTTTTATATTTCAATTGGATATATTGTATGTTTAAATGCGGTAATTTTTAATTTATTTATTGCGATTAGGGTTGAAAAAAATTTTTTTTTTATTTATTGAAGAATTCGACGTCGGTGTCAATTAAAAGTTGTATTTTTTTTTGTGACATACAATTTTGATGAACGATGATGTCAATCATCAAATGTTAACTACACGATAATTATACAATTGACGTCGTTTTTAAATCGTTATTTTTCTATTGTACTATTTTTTTTAAAAAATATTCAATCTTTTTATCGTGTTAAAAAATACATAATGACGTCTTAATTTTAAAAATAAATTAGAAATTTGTATTTTTTTTAATTGAATAATATCGCAAACTATATAAATATATTAAAAAAATTATATGAAATATTATTTTGTATAAAATTTAATTATATTCATAATTTCTTATTAACATATGTATGCGAGTAAGTCATGACGATTTCAAGAGGCATGTCGAATTTATTCGATGACAAAATATTCCTTGACAATGAAAATAACGCAGTCATTAATGGATATTTTATTGGCGTTTCGAATGTGTGCTCACGAAAAGAAAATTTTCAAAAGTAATTAAATTATTAATAAAACGCCATAATTATGAAAGCCTTATTCGTCGGAGAACTCGTTGAAAAATCGTAATTTATCGCGGTACGAACGTTTTTATTCCTTCTGCTTCTCTTAATTTGTAAAATTAAAAGTTTATCAGTTCGCATAATTTAAGGTTATCGAGAGATATTCCTATATATATAAATATATATATTTTTTTTTCGTATTAAAAATAAATAAGATACAAATTTTTAAAGTGGGAAATTTTTGTATCGAAACCGAAGAACACCCACGAATTATGCAAAGGAGTAAATTGTTTGTGAAAAATACGGCTTTTAGTTCAAATAAAAAAGTAAATTATATTCTCTTGAAATCGTATATGAGTTTGATTTTGAACCATTTTCCAATTTTTTTTTCAGAGTGTGGGTGAAAAAGTTAAAATTAATTTAAAATTCGAGTCGAATATTTGCGCTCAATTTTCATGTTATCTTTCTTTTTTTACGGTGAAAATGATACAATTTAATATAAAATAAATGTATAAAAGTACAATTGATGCTTCTGGTTGTAATTCGATATCATAATTCGTACAATCAAAAAATATATCAATATCATTATTTTTCATTTTTATCGTATTTTAATAATTCAAATTTTAAAATAAATTAAGTATAATTGATTTTTTATTAAAAATAATACAGTATTGTGATCAAAAGTAAGGTAAAATTGTCATTTAAAACTCCCGGGTATTAGGAAGGTAGAAAAATTGTAAATTTTTTTTTCTAAGTTGATAGGACTGTCTATAAAATTTATCAGGCGTCTGTTTGTCAAAAGATTTAATTATGAGTTACACATATTTTTGGTTCATTATGAGTTACACATAGTCTTGGTTCCTTCATCTCGATAATTAATAAGGTGGTTCAGCAACCGCCGTATTCGCCCGATTTGGTTCCGCGCCATTTCTCGCTATTCAGCAAACTTAAAAGGAACACGCGCGATGCCGTTTTAACACGTCCATTGAGGAGATAAAAATAGAATCGAAGAAGGTCTTAAGTTTATACCGAAAAAAGACTATTCTAATTTTTTCGAGGACTGGAAAAAGCGTTGGCAAAAGTGTGTTTTATTAGACGGGGATGAAATTGATTTGGAGGAATAAATAAAGAATTTATATTTTACAAACAAATTCACTTTACTTTTTGATCACAGTGTTATTTAACAAAAATATATTCATTATGTATGAAATATTGAATCTTTAGTTATATTATATTTAGTACATTGATTGTTCTAAATTGTGGATGTAAATATGCCAATTCTACAATTTTCCTCAATATTTACTTAGGTCAGTCTCGCAAAATATAATTATCTCTATATAATATAATATAAGTAAATATTCCTATTTGAAACATATTATTCCGTATTGATGAACTAGCTTTCATTCAAACACCAAAATAAACATGAATTATAAAATATTTAGAAAGCAAAATTACATACAAAACGAAGACAACAATATAGGAATAAAAAAAAAAACGTGCATCTCGGTGTTATTTTTCGAGCTTTTACGTGTTCCAAATTGGAGTTTGCTGTTTCGTATTTTCTTCATGGTCTTCTTCAGCATATTGCCTCGTGTTTTTCTATGTATTTTTTTTTTTGCTATTTTCCTCGACAAATCCGAGTCAACTATGCTTTTTCTAGTTGTAGATGCTGTTTCAACAAGAAAACGCAAAGACAATGCAAAGCGTGGTCATCTACTTTTGTACATATGCGGAAATTGCACTGGCTGCTTGCTTGAAAGCTTTGACTTTCGAGCTTTTTATTACTATTATTTTTTTCTGATATATCCATACATATATGGAGCGATTGTAAAATTTTATATAAAATATAATTTTAATTCTGCGATGAAACGAGTTTGTATGTTATTTGAGTTAAACGAAAATTATATTTAGTAATATCGATATTTATAATTGTTGCATAGTTTGATTGCTTATATATTTTATATTCAAAAACCTTCATAAAAATATAGAAAATTAATTGAAATGTTGAAAAATATTTTTTAATTAATGTAAAGTAAAGAAAATCTATGTTAAGTCTAATATTTAAGTATTATTTTTAATAAAATCATTTGACGTGTTAAGTATATTTCAAAGTAAAATAGAATTGTTTATAAATAATTTAATTGAATTAATTAAAAATAATGACTATGATAAATTATGTAGATGAAATAATATTTAATGATTTAAATATTATCTTTATATTAGTGACATCCAGGAACAGAATATAAATCAAACACCCGTTTTATGACATTTAGATATATGTAGATAAAAAGTATAGTTGGATAAAACAGAAACACCATCATCCTGTATATAAATATTATATATGAAATGTGTTCTGGTTTTCTATTGATGTTGACCGTCGGCTATATGGACGTTGATATTTGACGATTTCTTAGAAAATTCATTCTAAATATAGTTGTTAAAGTTTTGTGTCGTTGCGGAAAGCTCTAAATTACGAAACGGTAGTTACTATATATTATTACTGTTCTGCAATATACGATAAAAATATGAATATACAATATTACGGGTCACCCATTACTCGCTGTGTTCAACAAATGATTTGCTTTGTTAGAAATATATAAAGAAAATATTATTCGTTTTACATTTATTTTGTATTATATATAAATTTAAGTCTTTTTCATATTATTTTTATTTATTAAAATATATGTTAACCGATTTTGTATTCTATATATAATAGAGTAGAATCATTAATATAAATGAAGTCGACTTCATAATGGAAGCTATAAGAGACGAACGTCGTCCTTTATTATTTTATAACGTAATTTAAATGTAATATTTTTTATTACATTACAAATTTCGTGATATTGATAATCGGAATATCTTTTTTTAATCAAAAACTAAGATGAAATTGTCATTTAAAAACTCAAAAGATTTAATTATCTCTGAGTTACACGTGTTTTTACAATTCTCGTTTCCTTCATCACGATAATGCACCACGTCATACTGCATTGGTTCTTCTCTATTTTTTTGCCAAAAACTCGACTCATAATGTTCCGCAACCACCGTATTCACCCGATTTGGCTCCGTGCGATTTCTGGCTATTCATCAAACTCAAAAAGTCAATGCGGATACGTCGTTTTGACACGATTGACGAAATAAAAACCGAATCGAAGAATGTCTTGAAGGCTATACCGGAAAAAGACTATTCCGACTGTTTTGAAGACTGGAAAAAGCGTTGGCAAAGGTGCGTTTTATCAGACAGGAATTACTTTGAATGGATGAAATTACACAATGTTATATCGTAAATTAATAAAAAAAAAACTTCTTGTTATTTTCCGGTCTTTTCGTGAACTATTTGAGAAGGATTTCTTCGAATTCGCCTTCTTTTTTTAAAAAAATCGGCACGGAAGACACTTTTCATTGAAGTGGTTATCCGTTGACCGCAGATTGTTTCGCGCCAATTTTCGGTTACCCAAATTTTATTGTCGACTCTTAAAAATTCCCTTTGTGTAACGCGACCGTTACAAAAATACACCAATATTTATTATATGCGAAAAATATACGCGAATTTTCAAAGGAAGACACAAGCCGAGGCCGGGAAAAGAAAAAAAAAATGCTGAAGAATAGGAATTCGCGGTTCATTGAGTTAATTTGATTTCTGAAAAAGACCGTAAAATACGGATAAGAAAGTTGAAAAACCGAATTGAAAATAAAAAAAAAAACACAAAAATTTTTACAGTCCGTTTCGGTTAAAGAAGAGAAAGAAGAGATAATGCGGGAAGAGTTTAACGATTCGCTTTTACGATTACTATTTAAAACTTAATAACACATAAAATGTTTCATTCGCATCCTTAAAAATCCATTTAAGACCGTATAAAACGTTAGCTTTTCTTTTTCATTTCGCTTGTCCACTCGTGTAATTCCTAGTTTTTATACGTTGTGCTTTTTGTTTTTTGCTTTTAGCCGCTTTTATGTAAGTTATTTTTATGGCCTATAATCAAAACCAATGTCCTTTTTCAATTTGATTTTTTTTTTAGTTTTTAGGGAAATGTTTTAATGTTAAGGAAAAAAAATAGTATTTAGCAGTACTTATGAATTATTCTTAATACAATTTTGTTTTGTACTCCATGTTTACCTCTATATACGTGCTCTATTTCGAGATTCGTACTATGAGTTTTATTTAGGTGTATAGAGATCATTAGAAGTACTTAACACTATCATGGAAGCCCAGTTTGTCCTTGTCTACTACGTAAAAGGGGGTAATTTTGCAAGCATTGCGCAAATCACTGTGACAATATTAAAAATTGAATAAATCGAGAATAAAAAATAAGATGTAATATTTTTTTTTTCATATAGACTAAATATTTATTCAACAGATGATATTACAATTCTATATAAAATTCAATCGTATTACTGCGTTACCACCGTTTATCATCAAACGACGCAAAGCGTATTACTACGCTTCCCCCCTTTAACCGATAGCAGGAGTCAATCGTATTATTGTGCTTTCTTCCGGTAATGTGTTAGTATTTATCTTAAATATCTGAATTATAATTCTGAATATAGGAATATCACTGCACTTCTTATCTGAAATATTTCGTAAAAATACAAATGATATAGCTATATCGTAAATTCGCTGCCTACTTACTGATTATAAGCAATAACAAACGAACTGGCGCATTACCACCGGGCCACCGATGTTGTCAATTGTTATTTTATTTTATATATCGTTTCCTTATCATCAATTCTGCAAAACGTCTTCGAATATGTCGATCTTCGCCATATGTTTATCGGTTTTCGACCATTTTGAAGCCGTCGACGCGCGCTTCAAAACGGTCGTTGTTTTTGTATATATATATATATTTTTTTTTTTTTTTTGCAAAATTATGCAAATATAACGGCGCCGAGTGTGGTCAAAATTCGAGATAAGAGAAACACGAAAATGTGTTCACATTTTAATTTTTTCTTGTAGTCTCGAAAATGACCCCGCAGTGTCTTCTTTTTCTTTGTAGTCCCAATTAAGTGCTTATCCGTTTTATCGACGCCCGTTTCAATAGGCGGGAGATTGAGATATTTCAATGTAATTTTAACAAACTTCATTCTTTTTCATTTTATTTAAAGACCGTTGAATATTTCCAAAAGTCAACGATTATTTTAATAATACGCCGATATGTATTTTGTAAACGAAAAATAAATTTATCGCAAAATATAAATATATAAACGATCGATTTTTATGTAGTATTTTCAAAAAAAAAGTCTCACAAATTTTATAAATAGCGATCTGATTTTGATTTGTCACATCAGTATTTTACTATGGAATTCATTGTGTATTTAATTTATTAGGTGTGCTCGATAAAATAAAACAATTAGTTCAAATTTTTACAATAGACTCGCTTCCTTTACGTCGTATAACAGCAGAATAATAAATTAGCTTCTAATCTAAAAAACGAATCTTCTAAATTGACATACACACACACACACACATACATTTTTATATATGCACAGGAGAATATTTCAACACGCGATTTTGTAAAGGCGTGGGCGAACACTGATTGAACTTTAACTAAACCGATGTTGACTGACTCGCACGAACCTTATTTTATATTATTATTATTGTGTACTTTACAAAGTCGCGTTTCGCGGTGCAAAGCGTAATTGCATAATTACGCCGGGCTGTGACGTTTTTCGCGGCGTTCATTGGCGTTACCGCAACATTCGCGAAATATCGTACGATTTGTGACCGCTGCAGAAAAATGGAAACTTTTCGGCCACGGTTTGTCCAAGTGTGGTCCGGGTCGGGTCGCCCACTGACTCCACAGGTGCCCTTAACCCCTAACTTGCTAAAATTATATCGAAAATTTATTTTTTTAATTATTTCACACACACACATATATATATATATATATATATGAAAAAAAAATTATTTTATAGTAAATAAAACGTAAAAATAAATCCTGTAGACTTGTCAAGACAACAATTCAGCGAAATGAAAGGTTTCAGAAACAAAGGATGAATCCAGTTATAAGTTTTTTCTTTTACTTAGACTACATACCTCGTTGATAGGATAGATTTTTTTTGCATCATACGCAAACTCTGCAGCTGACAACTTTCACAATAATAAATATATTCATTTTTTTGCTATTCAAAAACGTTAAATAATATAAATCTTCATCGAAATATATATATATATATATATATATATATATATATATATATATATATATATATATATATAGTTAACTCTCTTTTTACACGGTAGGTAAGTTCCTAAGCAAACGTTTAGAAAAAAATCGTGTAAATAAATACATACGACATATGGTAAATTTGGGGTTCCAAATTTAATGTTCCAAAACTTTAAAAATCGTGTAAGATAAAAAAATTACATATATTTTTCCAAAAAATATGCAAAAAATAATAATGAAATTAATATTATATAAGTGTTGATAAAATTAAAAAAAATATTGTACAACTTTTGTTTTTGATTTAAATGAAGAATTTTGTTCATTGCGAAATTATAAGTCAGGTCATAGCAGTCAAAAATTATGAGTCACTCAAATCGGGTATTCCCAAAAAGTAAACAAGCCATGAAAAAGACCAATTCACTAACGCATCGTTTTTAATTAAGAATAATAAGTTTTTGTAAGATATTTAAAATTAGAATTAAAAAAAATAGGGATTCGTGCTAAAATTCGTATAGAAAATTATATTTAATTTTCTGATGAATCGCGTTATTTCAAAATATCGTGTAAAAAAAGAGTCGCATGTATTGAGATTTAAAATACTAGATTCACGTGTAAATATGTAACAATTGTAAAATATATTATTATTATTTAGCGTTAGCGGCATTAATTGTTCTTCACATTTGCAACATTTACACGAGCATCGTCGCGTTAGCAATAATTTAACGCGTCGAGCGCGGCATATAATGGGTTAAGTGACCGACTCGACCGAGTTCAAACACGTACGGTCACTTAACCACCCACCCTTACCGGTGGCTGTTTGTAAACAAAATGGGTAAACTATAAGCGGTTACCACCTGGTGTAATATCGTTGTGGCTTTTCTATTGTTATATTCGATATTATAATACAGCCTACTTATATCTATATCTATATATATGGTATATAAAAGTGTATGCGTTCATTATATTTATATTTTACAATATATATATATATATATGTTTTATATATATGTGCGGTGAAATTGTCGGTCGGTTCAACTTTGGAATGCTGCAGAATTTCCAAGATAAAACTCTATATATAGTATTTAAATTCAAAGGTCATTGAGTTGTGCGAGTATTGTGTCTTCGATATCCTGGTTAATCGATGTTTAATCGATTGTACTGATTGTTGAAAGCGATTATGCCAACTCGAATTTTTATAAATAAACCGATATAAGTGTATATTGCAATATATATGTTCGATAAAAACTAAGTTCGGTTTATTTAAATATTTTGTTATAAAAATTATGAAATTCTCTATGTTTTGAGTGTTTTACGTTGAACGAGATATTTAAAGTTATATATTTTTTAAAAGTATACAGATTTTAATTTTATTTAAAAAATATGATTTTTTATATTATACAAAAAATCATTGTATTGATTTTAATAATAAAAAAGTATTTTTAATATTTCGACATATTTAATTTAATACATTATATATGTATACATAATTATGACGAAAATAAAAATGATGCTAAATAACAGCGTTGAAAGATATATTTAAACTTTGCATACGCATGTGTGTCTGCGAAATTTGATTTGATGCTTAACGACCAATCAGAGTTCGAGTTGCTATAATTTGCGCGATCGAAGTCTATTATCGCTTTTTATTGGTTAACAATTTAATCTCATATTATATACATATTTTTCATTGAAAATTATATCAAAACAATAATCTAAAATAAAAAAAATATATATTTATTATTTATTTTTAAATATTACGTATTTTATTCTAATTTTTTATTTAAAAAATAATAATTTATATATCAATTTTTATGTAATATATATATATATATATATATATATATATATATATATATATATATATTCAATTACCTTGCAATGTTACAATTATATCGTATTCTTCGGTTGATTTAACACGTTGAATGCAATTTAACGCGAATAAATTGCCAAGTTTCTGCCTACATAAAACGATATTACTTTCGATGTTAAAGAAAAAAGCTCGTGAAACATGAAACAATGGCGCGTTAATTTTAAACCTACATTTATATAATATAATAATAAGATATTGCAATTATTTATTGCATCGCAAACATGCAGTACAATTTATTATTATTATTATTATTTATTTTGAATGCGAATTTTGGAATAATATCTTGCGATTAAAGCGTGTTATAAAAATGTAACGTCGAGGTCATATCTTTTTAAGATTAGAATAATGATATCGTTTTTTATTTCAAATTTCGTGTTTCGGCGTAATTCTGAAGAAATTTAGTAGCTTTGATATCGTTTTGAGATTTATTTATTTTTTTATTTTTTTTTTCGTGGATTATGAAGTTATTTTTCATAGCTACAGTGCGACTCTAGGCGGCGTTATATACTTACGAAAGTTGTATCTGAGAGCTTTTTGAAATCAAATTAGTATACATTTTTATGGCCGAAACGCAATAACAAGCGGGCATTTCTTTAATGTAACAGATGCCACACTTTTTTATTGTGAGTCGTTATACTTAATGCCGCACTCTTTGGACGCAATTACTCGTGAATAATTAAAATGTTCGCAAATCGTGTCTATTATTTTGATTTTTTTTCTGTTTGTCTGCGATTAAAATATAGATTACGAGAAAATATGTTTAACTTTACATTGGGTTGATAAGCTTGATAAAATATGAAAAAAAAAAAATCAAAAATCTTTATCTAATAGATACCATAAATATTTCCTTCTCTATATTAAGTATATTAAATGCTTTTGGATTCGATTCGACATCAATCTCTCTTAATGTTACTTCACTTAATATTAAAAAGTTTTAAAACATCCATTAAAAAATATTAAATGATTTTTTTAATCAGCTGTAAGTTAAATATATTTAATTACAGTTTATGAATGTACATTTTATTTATTGAAAATATTCACATATGGTTAGACATATTAATATATTTATCATAATATAATTTATGTCGTTTGAGACAGTTATGACTTTTCACAATTGGTATTATTGCGATTTTACGATGAGTTTTACTATTTTATTCGACACCATATGAAGGCTTTATTTCATATGCCACATACGAAAATCTGTTGCACCGCATAAGCCATATATAATATTTTCACAATATTAAACATATTTGATATATTGACCGTTAAACATTTTTATGTGATTTGACTATTTCGATTGTCAACTTCGAGATTATCGCTGCGTAACGTTTATGTGAAATTGTTATTTTTATTTTCGATCATACGAAATATATGAGTGTGTTTCTCTTCGATTTGATGTAAGATAGAAAAAAATAGAATGGTAATGAAAAATAAAAGAATACACCTAAATATATATAGAGTGGAACAAAAGTATGATATTCATAACATGTTATGAGATTTTTTTCAAAATTTTTAATAATATAATTCTATACTTTTATTATTGTTTATCATCAATATGATATATTTATATTAAGTAAATTATTCAAGTTTGTATAATTTATATGATATATAAAATTAAAATATTACACAATGACGGTATATATTTATTTTTTTCACCGATAAGCTTTGATGTCAAAAAGTTTAAAGTTTGAAAAAAAAAGATTTTTTAAGCGCTTATTAACTAAAAAAAAGTTTGTTTTATATTTTTGAAGTTTGTAGCTCTAACAGTTTGAAATTTAAAGTTTGGAAAGTTCAACTAACCAAGTTTTGCGTTTAAGAAATTTCAAAAGTGCGTGTCTCTAAAAGCTCTAGAAAAGTTAAAGTTATCTAAGTTTTAGAAAACTTGGAATTTTATTTCTTAAGATCTACACTTTAAAATTGTGAAATTTCAAGAGCTTTTTCTCAGTAATATCAAGAAACTCTTGATATTAATAAAAAAATGCAAGTCTAATTAAACTTTTAAAAGCTTGTGTTTCTTAGTTAAAATTTTAGGATGTATGCTCGAACAAATATATCTGAAATCTAACAGACATTTTTTTGAATTAATTTTTATGAGCTACCATATTTCAAAGACTTTTTGCTTTAAAATTCAAAAATATTTTATACATATAACAAAAAAAAAATATGCAATATGGAAAACTTTATATTCGTAAAATATAATAATCTTTAAACGCGTTCAAACATTTACAGGCTTCACACTTTATTAATAATCGTTAGGCAAATTGTAAATTACATGTTCTCGGTTTCATCCTGTATTTATTTGTGAACATATAGAAAATCAGACGTGTATACGGCATATTTCATGGCAGCAAATGACCTGTGCAAGATTCACAGTGAACTTTCCTTTATATTCCCATTCTATTATATACATATATATATATATATATATATATATATATATATATATATATATACATATATGTGCGTAGGGTGAGATATAAAGTAAAAGTAAGAGAAATAGATTCAAACTTTTATGGAGTAATACTGAACGGCGTTGTTTTTACTTTGCCGTTCGCCGTGCACTTTGTATGATTGGATTCTACAGGTTATCTTATATGGAAACGATATTCGTATTCTGAATTACTCGTCAACGTACGAAAAAAAAATACTGTTTCTTTTCTTTCATTTCTATTTCTCCTTTTCATATATGTCGGAATATTTTTCTTTTATTCGATAGAAAAACACGTCTCCGATATCGAACGTGCATCGGTGCGTTATGAAAGGTGGATGAGTATGTATTGTCGTTTATATATATAAATATATATATATATATTATATATAATGCTTTTGAACGTTTCTATTCATTGAAGACGTTTCCCGATAACTTAATATAATAACTTCAATTATACAACGTTCATTGAATGGTAAATCGTGGTTTGAATTAAAATTTAATTAACCTTTCGAAGACGTACGCCCGAATGACGACGGGGGGAAACAATTTACAATGGCGAATTCCGACTGCATTTTGCTCTGATACGAATCAGAAGTTCGAAACCTTTTTTGTACGTGTCATTTTGCACTATGATTATTAGCAGTAAAATTTTTACTAGAAAAATATTATTTAATTGATACGGATGTGAATTTTATGATAAAAATAAAAATAGGTAAAAATATAAAAATAGTAAATAAGAATGAAAACAATATTTATTGGCTCGAACAAACGTTCATTAGCGTCCAACGAATGTAGTTCGTTCATGTGTTATACAAACGAGTTGAAATTTGCGAGCAGCGCTCGGGTTGTGCAAATCGGGCACGCGTAGCTCGCGCGAACAGTGCTCGTTCTAAAAGCATTAAAGTGGTTAATTCAAGTTTAAATATCATTTTTCTTATTAAAAATGCAATTATAAAAATGTATTCAATTATAATATAATTTTAATATGAAATATTCAAATTAAACACCTTCATTGTTCAATTTCAAAAATTTGGTCTAAAATTATAATGCGATTAATTTAATTTTTTTTTTAAAGGTATTACACAGTAAGATATAACTCGCAGTTGGCAATCAACATGTTAATATAAATATAAAATTAAGACGATTTCGATTATTAAATAGCGCATTCATATACGGAGCATATTAGTCATGGCGGCGAACAAAACGGAAAACTCATTCGATAATATGCTAATCGTAATCGTCGTCGATTATTTATATAAATAATAATTAAATAATCGATCGGTTTTTTTTTTAGACTGTCGAAATCGGAACGCGAACGTCGCTATACGGAAAGGTTGAACGTCCGCGTCGTAATGCGAGGGTACTATGTATCCTTATCGGCGTTCGGCACTCGCTCGACTATTTAGCGGCTAAATGGCGTCGACACCGAATGGTAAATAAATGGTAAACTGTTACAAATACACGTACACAGACATACGGGCGTGGGATACGACAATGTCATATCCATTCTACGTCGTTGCCGGTTACTGCGATGCGACGTTCTCCTTTCTTCGATTCGCGAATATACAACGAGAGAGAGAGAGCTGAAAAGCGAACGTTTTGGTAGCCGTCGAATGGCGCCAATTTTGAATATCGAGTATTTAAAAAAAAAAAATCAAGATTAAACTGCGATTATTGAGATCTATTTCTAGTTTGATCGATGTTTATATAAAATTATAATATAAATCAATTGATGTTTAATTTAAAAAAGGAACTCGGGTACATTTATCGAGTCACGAATAATCTTTCAAATAGCCGCAGTTTAGCCACTAAAAATATTTCAACGTTTCTTTAAAAATAAATTAATCTAAATCTATACATATTTATATTGGATTAAAAATTTTATTTTAAAGTATATATTTTTGGCTTTAGAAAAAAAATTATATTATTTAAATATGACACATGTTGAAAATTTTTGAGTGCAATTTGCAAATTGAAATACGAGTCAAATTTGGCACCCGTTTTATTATTACGAATTTAACTGTTATCTTTTCGTGGTGTCAAATTGCAGCTTTCTTTTTATTGTAAAAATGAAATTACGCATTAAATTATCTGACCGAGATCTTACTTATAAGTTTAAATATATATAAAAAAAAATATTTGTATAATATTTTACTTTTATTTAATTTTAATTGTTTCGCAAAGTTTCTAATAAAGATATATTTTTGTTGATTTAAATTTGGACCGATCATCGTATTAAAAATCGCAATAATTATATGGTATATTGTATATATGTATATATTATAAAATTATTGTTTCTGTATTAATTTGTAGAATTCTATCTTGAAGTTTTACGACAAGTCGTTTTTACAGGGTGAAAACGTTTCTTGTTCTGTGAATGCTTCACCACAAATTATTCAGTCGATTTTATGTTGCGCTTTCTAGCAGGCGATTATGCCTAATAAAATTTAATGGAAGCTAAGTAATATTATTGAACAATGATCGTTTCATTTTACTATACAAAATTTTCCAGTAAATTCATAAACAGAACTCGAGTTGTTAATGCGAATATGAGACGCTTGACAGCTTGATGTAAAATATTTTCATTGCTAATTATTGGTTATGAAAATGTATATTGTAGATATATATATTACTGTGATTAAAAAGTAAGGTGAAATTGACATTTAAAACTCCCGGACATTAGGAAGGCAAGTAAATTGTATTTTTCTGCTATAACATATTCCAAGCGTCTGTTTGTCAAAAGGTTTAATTATTTTCGAGTCACATGTGTTTACAACTTTCGGTTCCTTTATCACGATAATGCACCATGTCATACTAAATTGGTTCTCCGCGATCTTTTTGTCAAAAACTCGACTCCTATCATTCCTCAACCACCGTATTCGTCTGATTTGGTTCCATGTGACTTCTGGCTATTCGGCAAACGCAAAAGGCCAATGCGGGGACGCCGTTTTAACACGATCAAGGAGATAAAAACCGAATCGAAGAAGGTCTTGAAGGCTATATCGGAAAAAGACTACTCCAACTGTTTCGAGGACTGAAAAAAGCGTTGGCAAAAGTGCGTTTTATCGGACGGTGATTACTTTGAAAGGAATGAAATTGATTTGGAGAAATAAATATAGAATTTACATTTTATAAACAAATTCACCTTACTTTTTGATCGCAATATTAAGTCGTTTTATGAATTTAAAAGTTAAATCATAAATATTTAATTTAAATTATAGTAATAAAAAAATGGCGTACCTGTTACTCGTATATGATATTTGAAGTGAATGTAAAAGTAGAGGCATTATGAATCTGCTTAGGAAGATTGTTAAGCGACACTAATATGAAAGTTTACATAGATACGCATATAAATATAGACCGCAGAAATGCAAGGGAGTAACCCCTAAAACGAGTTGCATCAGTCTGGAGTGCAGTATTAATAACGTGTATATGTCCGTCCGCGCGTGGCAGAGCATCAAAAATTCCGCATTAAAACGACCCTTCTTTATAACGTTCAAGTCCTTCCGGGTAACGAACACCTCGTATCCTATTCCTTTTTTTTTTTCTTCTTTCATTTTAACACGTTAGCTTTTAGGGGCTGTTGGCCCGTGTTTATGCTACAAGAACCAGATAATGGCCCTGAATCCATCCCATCCTCCGAGCGCTGTTTCCCTCGTCGGTTCCCTTGATTTTTTTTTTCCGGTTTGTACGCGCAACCGATGCAATTACTGTGACCGTGCCTGTCGTTTTTCGCATTTCCGACCGCCGATGCTATTTGTCTTTATTTTTGACGTACTTTGCAATGCGTCTATTCTGATTGCTTTCTGCCAACAATTTATCATTTCTTTTGTATACATTTATATATATCATATAAATTGCATAATTTAACATATAGTAATCAATTAATATTTTTAATAATATATTTATAATGAATTATTAAAAAAAATTAAGGAACGTAATCAATTTTAATCTCACGCTTTCATAGTTGATTTTACTAATTCTATATTTATAAATATTTAAAAAAAATAACATATTAATAATTTTAATATCGTTAAGCAAAATAAAAAATATATTTATTTTCATGTTGATTTTAATATTATATATAAAAAACTACTACCTATAATCTGGCATTAAAAAGAAACTTTTCCTCTAGATCATTACTAAAGAATTACATTGTAATCTTTTAGATACGATCTAAACATTAGATTATGCATTTAAGATGCATCTTTACGCCAGCTATAATTATATATATATATATATATATATATATATATATATATATATATATATATATATATATATATAATTTTCACACGCTTCTAAAATTACAGCTAAAAATCTCGCATCCTCCCAAACTGTTTTGAAAAAAAAATTTTTTTTCCTCATATAAATTTCTAGTGTTAAATAATGACGATGCCGACGATCGAGGATCGATTCCTAGATAAGATCTAACAAATTTTACGGCTTCTAATAGAGCGCTCTTACAGAATATAAGTGTGCAAGTATATATTATATAATAATTATTATTATATAGCGATAAAGATAAGACGCAGACCAATAAAAGCGAACTGAATACAAATTACTCTCTCAGACTGTGCGATACTTAATATATTATTAATAAATCGATTATATACAGTGTGGTTCAGATAATATTGGCTTTTATTATAAGCGCGGAATTATTGCAGCTATATTGAAATTATACAGTTTTTTTTTACCTATTTTTTTTGTATGTAACATATATACTTTATATATCGTCATCAAATAAATATTTGCCATGTGCAAAAAGTATAACTTTGAGCTTATATTATATATTTCACCGTATAATATAAGGTCACATAGTATTTTTTTTACTGAAAATTTGTTTAACAAACTAGTTATAATAGTCAAAATGACGAAATATCCGAAAAGAGCATATAGTAGATATTCATTAGACATCAACGATATTCAATATTCAGCTATTTTTATAAGAATATTTTTGTACGTTAATTTTCTAATTTATTTAATATGCAATATTTTTTTAAATTTATGTAAAGTCTTGACGTTTTGATCTGATCAACATTTATTTTTAATATCATATTATGAAATATTTTAAACAATTACCACGTCTACAAAAATATTGTACAGTGTGTATAGATTTAATAGAAAAAAAAATAAAATAAAAGTGCGAGTCTGAAAATCGTATTCGTGTATTTTTCGTCGAATTTGTTATTTGTAAATTCGTTCTGTAGAAATTTTTACGACGCGTCGACCAATCGCGATTTTTGCACGCGAATATTCCCGCCCAAAGAAAAACATGTGGGCGGGCTTTTCACCTGTCCACCCAAAAAAAAAATCGTACGTAAATATTCCAGACACAAACTCGTAAAAGATCCAGAACGGGATCAATGTTCAAATTTTATATTATTTATACGGCGCCAAGAATCTTAGTAATCAGGATTCGTTTTTAAATAATCACTAACGCATATTTTTATATTATAATAAAACAAATTATTATTTATAATGTTCAAACTATTTATCTATTCGAATATATGACGAATGAAATTGCGTATTTGATTAGATGAAAATCGTGAAGCAGTTAATATTCGTCTTTAAGAGCGCACGTCGACCGCTCTTTAAGCGGCAATAATTCAATTTCACGACGAGTTTCCGAGAGCAAAAGTGCAGCCTGTAATAATATCGAACGATAAATAATTATCGTGTTTGTTATGTGAAATGGCCGGTTTCATCGAAAAAGTAACAGGATAAGTTACAGCCTTTCGTATAGCGTGTAATTAGTTATTATTAACTCGTACACCTTTTCGACGTGATGTATTATATTCATATATGATAGCCGAGGAAACCTTCAGAATTTTTCTCGACTCACGTTTCTCGACGATTGTTTTTGTATAATTGATTTTGATATTATCGAAATTCGTTTTATTTATTTTATATTTAATGGATATCGTGAAAATTTCCAGCGTGTGATGAATCTTATGAATCCTAGTTTTTCATTCAATTTACGCGACGTTGATTTATTTCATTACAAAGTCATCATAGTCAATCTTCAAATATTTTTCACAAAAGTACTTTATATATTATTATAACACTGTGATAAAAAAATACGGTGAATTTGTTTATAAAAACGCACTTTTGCCAACGCTTTTTTCAGCCTTTGAAACAGCCAGAATTGTCTTTTTTCTGTATAGCCTTCGAGACCTTCTTCGATTCGGTTTTTATCTCCTCAATCGGGTCAAAATGTCGTCCTCGCATTGGCCTTTTGAGTTTGTCGAAAAGCCAGAAGTTGCACGGAACCAAATTGGGCGAATACGGTGGTTGCGGAACGATATAAGTCGAGTTTTTGGCAAAAAAGTCGCGAAGAACAAATATTAAAAAAAATACAATTTACCTGTCTTTCTAATGCTAGTTAGTTTTAAATGACAATTTCATCTTACTCTTTGATCACAGTAGTATATAAAATTAGAATTCTTATCAATATTTAAATAATATATTTTTAAATTTTTTGTATATTACTATTATATGTATAAATATTTGAATTTATTTTCCTATATTGAATTGTTTAAAACTCACGAGCATTAAATAAATATAATATTTCACACAATATTAATTTAATACAAGATATTTAAATTTAAAATATAATAAAAATTGTTGATTGACAAAAATATTTTTTCCATTATGTATCATCATATTTTCCATTATATTTTTTTTATTTAATTTATTTTTTTCTAATACAATTTTTATAGTTTTGCATATTGGATTTATATTTACACGAAATAGTTTGAGAATCGCTAGTATAATGAATGGACGCCCTTAAAAATTATGCTAATATTCATATGTTGAGTAATGTAAATCTTTGCCGGAATTGATTTAATGTATTATTTCGAGGAAGAAACTAATTTAAAAAACCATCAGCTGTCAATGGGTTGTCAAAGCATGTAATTTTTCACATCGGCCATTAACGTGTCAAGTCGGAGAATTGATAAAATCTTATATGTGGCTTACGATCGTTTTACGTCTTCATTTCTTCAGTGGTCGAACAATATTTCGAGTCTGAAAAATTTGGATTCGGATCCTATCGTTCTCTTTTACCATGTTTTTATTTATTTTTTTTTTAATTCGGGAGTCCTCCTTCGGGAATTGTTTCGTTTCGCGCTCCGCGACCTCTAAGAATGTCTGATTGAAAATGCCGGGAATAACTCGCTACTCTTTGTTTGCTTTTGCTCCAGAATCCCTATACGAAATACGAATACAGGTCTCTCTCATTATTGCGGAATTTAATCTGCGAGGCCACCGCGGCATCGTCGACGACGACGAACTGGTAAATAAAAATTTGTCGGATTGTCGGAGGGCAAACCGACAAATACGTCGATGCTGCAAGATAGTCTTTTGCGCGCAACAATGTCTACTTTTCTCTTCACGTCGACAAGAATGTTATTAAAATTCGGATTTGCTCTTTTTATACGTCGTTTTCGAACGTTTCGAGACTGAAACCGGGCATATTTCAGCGTTTGAAAGTGCGTGCATTTCAAAAATGTTCTACAGGATGACTCCGAAGTCGAGCAGTTTGCGATCGTCCGCCCTTTTAACATCACAATACATTCTAATCCATACTATATATCAAATCGAACAATTAAAAATAAATATATTATGATTCTGATTATTCTATGATTTGATTTATAAAAACGACATCAGCTCTAATAAATTATATTATATTATATATTTCATTTTTATTATTTATATAATTTATTAAAAAAAATCGTCAGAATGTAATAATTTAAAATTAACTATAAATAAAACTCTTTGACACGATTTAAGATCAAAGGCAACCGATAATATAAAATTATTACGACATTATTAATATGCGTTTTGTCCACGAATTAAGTGGATTTTACCGAATTTATCGTTTCGATTAATATTTATGCAGCGAAAACGTAAAATTTATGGTACACACCGTTCACAAATATTTTCATTATAGATCGGGATATCTTAATTACCCTTAAGTTTCCTACGGAATGTGCACCGAACCCGGGGGGCAAAATGTTTACTAGGCAAACTCTATCGTATATTTACTCATAATATGTACTAACACGGAATTCAAATCAACATTGTTTATTATTCAATATAATTTACTATATATTTTATATAAAGAAAATATTTATATAAATTTTTTGTCATGGAAATTTTATAAATAGTTTTGGACTGGGTTGTAATTTCAGATTTGCGCAGATATACATATATATATATATATAGTCTCATGATTATTTATTATTTTTCGTTATTTATGAAAGGTTTTCGACGTCTGAAGACGTTTCGGGTGCACCCGACAAAAGACGCCCCCGTATACTTAGCATACTTAAAATATTTTCCGAAGTTATTAAAATATTTCCTGTTATACAAACCGAATTGTTTGACAGGGGGTGGGAGAGGGGGGAGCTTGTAATCTGATGATATAATAGGGGATTGTTGAAAAACCCCATTATATTATAACGTGAGCTCATATAATATATATAATAATAATAACTCAGGTAGTTTTCCTATGTGATTCGTATGTATGAGAGAATTATAAATATGAACGTTCACAGTCTTTATATATACAATATATATATATATATATATATATATATATATATAAATTTACAAATAAAGAAATTTCGTATACGATGGATGAAATTCTAGTAAAAATTCGGAATTTTTTTTTGTTTTCATTTTCCACACAAATCGGCTTATAATAATTGGAAAATTCGTAATCTTCTCGTCGGCGTTGTTTATTAAAAATACGCGTCGTCGAACATTTTCAGACGACTTTTTTTTTCTCATACATATATACATATATATATATATATATATATATATATATTATTTATTCTTCATCGTAAATGTATAATAATGATATTGTGTGTGTTGTGAAATCGTTTTTCAGACAATGCCTCACCTAGTCTCATAGAAAACAAAATAAATATGCATAATAATAACGTGAAGCGGCGAAATCGTATTATTATTACAAGTTGACGTTTTTGTGCTTCATCACCTTGCATAATAAAATTAATAAGCACACCGCGCGACGCACTATTATTGCCGTATGTGCGACGAGGCCGCGGTCACATTGAGCGAATTGATTCGTGCCCGTTGGACGCCGACGCGCAATTCACTTTCTAGTAAATGCGATAATAATGACGATGACTGTACTGATTTTTTTTTTGTGTAAAAAATAATAATTATCAATACGTAATGAATAGTTAATAATGGTGTGAAAATAATTATATTTATTCGTTTTATTGAAATATCACATTACAGTAAAATTGTTATCAAGCTTTTAATTTGTAATTATTATTTGTCTGTTTGTCAAAAGTTTTAATTATCTCCTTGTTACACGTGTTTTTACAACTCTCGGTTCCTTCATCACGATAATGCACCATGTTCTGCAACCATCGTATTCGCTTGATTTGACTCCGTGCGACTTTTGGCTATTCGGCAAACTCAAAAGGCCAATGCGGGGACGCCGTTTTAACACGATCAAGGAGATAAAAACCGAATCGAAGAAAGGCTTGATGGCTATACCGGAAAAATACTCTTACGACTGTTACGAGGATTGGAAAAAGCGTTGGCAAAAGTGTATTTTATCGGACGGGGATTACTTTGATGGGGATGAAATTGATTTGGAAGAATAAATAAAGAATTTAAATTTTATAAAAAAATTCACCTTACTTTTTGATCATAGTGTTACATGTCATTTATCAAATTTTTTATAATGTATTGGACATTTTTTATTTATTTTGGATATATAAATTTAAGTCGTAAAAAAATCCAGATAAATCATCATCAGAACCGGAAGTGAAAGCGTCGCCGATTCGTCTCCACCGCGACCGTTGCCTAATATAACATTTTAAACGCATTATTATGAGATTTATTCACCTGTTTTCGAGCGTTATCATTATTTCGTATCGCGCCATATTCGAAACGCAACAAAAATAAATAAACAAATACACTACTTGTTTTTTCTTTCGCACATGTTTTCGTAATACGATTCGAAATGTATAAATTTCAAATTATATTTGACACCTTAAAGATGACCATTCAACCGGTAGAACTTTGATTACCTGAGCCCACCTCTTCAGTCCGAGTTTTCGATATATACAACAAATAATACAAAAAAAAATATACAATAATAATAATAATAATAATATATGTCGGGACGAAAGAGAAGCATATTTTTTCCACAAAAAAAAATATTTTACCTGTCAGCACCTGCTTCGAAGAAACTCAGATTCTAAATAAAATGCCGGACGAAATCGTCGACAAATTTTATCGAAAATTTAAAATGTTAATCTTGAAATATATGCATAATTTATGCATTAATATATATATATATATATATATATATATATATATATATATATATATATATAAATGTGTATATATCATAAATATTTTGCAACATTTTTATTTACATAATTATTACTTGTTATGTGTGTGTGTGTGCTTTTTTTATTATATTAAATTATGTTTAATTTTTTAATAGAAGACGAATTAGCAATATTATAGATATTTAGAATGAATTTTTACATCAGTAGTTCTTAAACTTGTTTGACATATTAATTTTTTTTATGAAAAAAAATATATATCTATTGAGTTTTGAATTTTAATTATTATTTTTTGAAATGTTTATAAAACATCAAGAGATTATTTCCATTTATTTTTAACTCTGCACTATCATTTTTAATATTTGTTTAAAATAAATATAAAAAAATATTTATTTATAGTGTAATAGATTGTGAGTTTAAAATTTACGTTGTTGTATTTATATTAAAAAAAAAATATATTATGGAGTGTTATTTAGATTGAAAATAATATTTGGAAAACCTTGATTTATATAAAAAAAAAGAGGAATACTTTTGCACAATTGTCAAAGTGCATCGACCAACAAATTGTCTGCATATTCGCATCGATCGATTTATCTTCGGACAATCGCTCGTAAAACGATCGCGATTCGCGAACGGCGAAAAAAAAAATAAAAGGTTGACGACCACTGTACGGAATCAGGTGGAGGATTCGAGGTCCGGTGGCGACTTGAAATAAAATGAGAAGTGAAAATGAAAAAAAAAAACGTCCTACAAAAACGGTATAATAGGCCTTTGTGTCGGCGACGAGACGCAGCCCTTTGTCAAAGCCCGCCCCTGAGCTCGTTTTCGATACTAGTTCGTCTCTGAGTCTGCATAAACGTATATATATATATATATATATATATATATATATATATATATATATATTTAGCGGTTGAAGCACAAAGGGAATATATGCGTCGAATGGTAAACTTTTAAATTTTGATAAATTGGAGAAATGCGAAAGCGCTTCTTTTATATTAGTGAATATGTCGCATCAGAAATAGTGTTAATGATATTCAATTTAGGTTATAAATATTTTAAATGATATTTAGATTTTATTCAAAAAAGGCATCCATATATATTTAAAAATATGAATAAAAAATAATTATTTTAGGTTTTTATAAAAAATAGATCAATTGTGAACATTAACATATTTTTGAACGTATAGATATAATATAACACTGTGATCAAAAAGTAAGGTTAATTTGTTTATAAAATGTAAATTATTTATTTATTCTTCCAAATCTATTTCATTTCCATCATAGTAATCACAATATCGTGTCAAAACGGCATTGATTTTTTGAGTTTGCCGAATAGCCAGAAATTGCACGGAGCCAAATCAGGTGAATACGGTGGTTGCGGAACATTATGAGTCGAGTTTTTGGCAAAAAAATAGAGAAGAACCAATGCAGTATGACGTGGTGCATTATCGTGATGAAGGAACCAAGAGTTGTAAAAGCACGTGTAACTCGGAGATAATTAAACCTTTTGACAAACAGACACTTGGCAAATGTTATAGACAGTCCTATCAACTTAAAAAAAAAATACAATTTACCTACTTTAATGCTCGGGAGTTTTAAATGACAATTTCATCTTACTTTTTGATCACAATAGTATATTTAATATATAAAATGTACATGTAATAAGAATTCGATCGATATTATAAAAATAGCAATTTCAGTTTTATTCGTATCTTTCAAATAAAAATAAAACCCTTTAGAAGCGAATTTACGGGTAAATAAGAGAGAGCAAGTGTTTTGAGTGGTTTTTGACGAACCGGAAAAATTTTTCAGACACACGAAAATTGCTCGTTTATGCTTTCCAACTCGTAAAAATCGCAACAAAAAATAAAAATATATAAGAAACAACGGTAAAAATAGAGGAAAAATCCGAGATTTTCGCATTCGGTTTGCAAATGAAAATCCGTCATAAACTACTAGCATATTTTACGCTGCACGTCGTATTATCTAAAAATCTAACGTTTTATCTTCATTTTTTTCCATAAAAAAAATGAAAATTGATTTTTTTTTGTACGAGGAAAATATTTAATATTTGTCGATATAGTATTATTTTTAAATGTCGTATCTCGACGAGAAATGAGATTGTGAAATATTGATGCATTATTGTTTGCGGAGAGATTTTTTTTATTTCCCATTTATTTGTAAAAGTTTTACACTGTAAACGAAAAGCGTTTAAAGATTATGAATAGTTTTTGATTTTTTTTAAAGTTCTTCAAATATGAACGACATTCAATATTTAAATCTCACGTTACAAAATCAACTTAAGTTGGCGTCAAACCGCATTATGTCGTCAAACAAACCGAACTGTCGTAAAAAGAAATGATATATATATATATATATATATATATATATATATATATATATATATATATATATATATATATATATATTATTTAATAAATCGTAATGTCAATAAATGTACTATTTTTTTAATATTATTTAATAAATTTAGATTTATATAATATTGGAGTATTAATTATATAAAAAAATAAATTTTTAATATGAATATATTGAAAATTTTACTTTATGTATAAAAAATAGATTGATTAAAAAAAATTGTAAAATATAGATTGATTTTTTTTCAGTTTTATTTAATTTTATTTTACAGTTTTTGTTATATAGAAAAATTAATGCTGAAATTGAAAACGATGAAAGGAAACCGATCTATGTAATGTGAAGGAAGTTTGTATGTGTAATATATACGAGTTTACTTTTGACAGCAGCTTCAAAACTAAATAAGCCATGGATATTTGTCGACCTTCGATACACTAATAACAAAAAAATAAAATAAAATAAAATACAAAAACGTAGAAGCGTTATATTGCAGTCGGAAATTTTATTATTTTACGACATACAAACGAAGTTAAAAAAAAAATAATAAAAATAGCCGACGTTCAAAGTGTTAAAACAGTTTAATACGCGGTTAAATACAAAAATCCATACGCCATTGTATCCGTGATAAAAACGAGAAGAAATGGAGACGATCACTTAACACTTGCGCTGTTTTATTATTATTATTATTTTCGGTAACACTATTTGGTATTTAAATTTCTTCGGCGTTCGTCTAAAAGCCTTTTAAGATCTTGCTTCTAATTGAAGGACAATGTATACAATTTCCAAAAAAAAATTTCGACTACTGTGAAAAAGTCACGAAAGGCAAAAAGAATGGAGCCGAATGTTTTTTTATTATTATTTATCTATTTTTCATATATAAAAATTTGATTTATATTCTATTAGAGTTTTGATCGTGATTTAGATTTACGATAATGAAATTTTATGACTGTTTGCAAAAATGATTATGTCTTAAAATACTATGTCAATTTAAATAATTCTAGTACAAAGTTTAGAAAATTAAAAAAATAATATATAAATATTATGAATACTAAATATTTTTTTTAATAATGGTAAATATTTTATAATTAGTTAATTTATTTTTAATAATATTTTTTTGGTTTATTATTTTTTATAATGACGAGAAGTAACATTTAAAAAAAAGTAAAATTGGAGCATATTAAAAAAAAATTACTACCATTTTGAAAAATAATTATACCATTGAAAAGACATTTATTTTGACTATATCATTAATATAAAAAAAACGCTATTTATAATTTGAGAAAATTTTCAAACGTTTCTTTCGTTTAGTTAGTCATAAGAATCATTGATATTTAAAATTATAAAATGCTAAAAAAGAAATTAAAATTACATGTTATGAAGAGTTTTTCCAAGAAATATCATAAGATTATTTTAAATTTTCGTTCGCATGATTTGAACACTTTGCTAACAGCAAAAAAATAAAAAAAATATATGAAAACTAACCATTCTTGGAAGGTGTCGAAATTGTTTCATCACGATTTCAAAAACCGCCAGTAATTAAGTTATCAAATTGAGATATATTTTTTTTTTTTATTGCGCATTAACGACGAAAATCGTCAATAAATTTGCGAGCACTAAAATTTTATTGACTTATTATATCGTAAAATGAATAACTGCGATTTTTAAATAAGCGCGGAAGAGTTTAAACCGCTCGTTCAATAATGAATAAAAAAAATTTTCTTTTTTGCTATTATTATCGAAAATTAAATCTTTATAATGTAAATCAATTACACGTTAATAAATCGTATTTTTTTAATATTTTAATTAATTATTGGAATGTAATTTATTCGTTCAGAAGCGAAAAATCTTTTTTAAATGAACGACTAATAAATACTATTGTTATATTTTATTATCATTATTTTTTTATTTAAAAAATATGTCGTTTATTTAAAAGCAATAATTGATTTATTATATGAGCATATAAAATTTTTGATAAATTATTAAGTTTCGTTCATCGCAATTAAATTAATACGAGACTACAGTTACTATATATACAATATATATATTCGTTCTGTTTGCGTTTAGTAGACGTTTACTATTATATTTATCAAATACAAATATCTAGATACAGAGTTTCCTACGCAAAATTTTCATCATCATAAAACCAATTAACGATCCGTTAAAACATGTAAACAGCAAATCGAATATTCGTGTTTCTGCATCGTAAAATGTTTTTACGCTCGATTGCAACATATCAATATATTTTTTTTATTATTACAGCGTACACAAGTTAAATTTATTAAAATTATTATTTATATATAGAAAATTGATATGTACATATATTTATACGTGTGCATATATATATATATATATATATATATATATATATATATATTTTGGAAACGGGAAACGGAAAAACTCTCAGAGTTTGTCGTACAGGATGAACAGGAATGCGTTAAGAGAATGTAAACACTGGAAGGGCTTAAAGCTGTTTGCCGAGACGAACATACACACGTATTTATACAATATAAAAGTTTCACACATGACAAATATCGTTATAACGACGTCGTTAAACGGTGCCATATACGTTTGACAACGTATTTACGCAGGATCAAATCTTGGATTTGCGTATTGTACACATATCAATTTTTTTGTTGAATAAAATTAAGTATCCGATAAAAATTAATATATAAATTTTAATTTATATATTAATTTATTTATAATGGTAATATAGCGAAATATTAAAGCTCTCTCATAAGTGGTTGAAGATTTTCTAGATTAAGCTTTTTATTGTTATGTTGATAAAAGCGGGAAATTAATATAAAATTGTAAAATTTAAAATCGATTTTATATTTTAATTATCGCCGATATTTTTTTAATTATATCCAAGTTACGCGTGTTTTTACAACTTTTGGTTCCTTCATCACGATAATGTATCATGTCGTTCCGCAACTACTGTATTCGCCTGATTTGGCTCCGTGCGATTTCTGGCTATTCAGCAAACTCAAAAGGCCAATGCGAGAACGCCGTTTTGACACGATTGAGGGGATAAAAACCGAATCGTAGAAAGTCTTGAAGGCTATACTGGAAAAAGACTATTCCGACTGTTTCGAGGACTGGAAAAAGTGAGTTTTATCGTACGGGGAATACTTTGATGGGAATGAAATTGATTTGGAATTTACATTTTATCAACAAATTCACCTTACTTTTTGATCACAGTAGTATAATTGTTTCGCGCCTTTAACCCTTCGACGACCGAACTTTTTTACGCGTTCACATCGACCGAGGGAATGCATTATTTGCCCGCTCGTTTAAGTCAAAGTCTATTTGTCGGATTCGTCTTGTCATGTCTTGTTTCGGTTTCTCGGGTCTCTTGGTCATGTCGGCGAAGATTACAAAAAAGGGATGCGCCACACCGACGTGCCTTTGAACTTTTCTATTTATTTTCTTATTCTTCTTCTTTTTTTTTAATTTTATTTTAACCGGATATGTGTACAGTTTGACAACACAAACTTCCACAGAGGAGCAACGCACGTGTGTACTTTACAAACGTGTTTATATATATATATATATATATATATATATATATATATATATATATATATATATATATATATATATATATATATATATATATATATATATATATATGTATTATGAATTTTTAATACTTGAGGGAAAAGTTCCGTTTGTGCACCTAAATCAATCGTAAAGTATTAAATAGTTGTGTAAACAGTAATCGAATATTGAATTTATTTTGATGATTCACAAATAGGCGATGAAAATGTATATAAAGATTAAGTTTCAAAATAGATCTAAATCTACCTAAAAATCATAATCATCTATTATAACATATAATATGAAATTTCATTTCATACTTAAATGAATATATTTATTGATGTCTTAAATGTAATGAAACTGCAATTTGTCATATTTATGATTAATAGCCTTTTTTAAATACCGAACTAGTAAATTAATTATATGTTTAGTTTTTATTGAACGTTTTGTTTTTATTAATATGTTACAATTGAAATATAAATATTACAATTGATGAATATGTTACAATTGAAATTTAAATATTACAAATTTAAAATTAAAGTTAAATATTTGTATTAAAAATATATTACATATCTTTTTTCAATAAAAATGTAAAATTTTATTTTTAAATATTTTTCAATAAAAAAAAATATTTTACTTTTAATATGTTATTTGCAGTTTGTGTAGATACTGCTTAATAAAATTTTCATATGACGGTTGCGTTAATTCTTCGTAATTCTTGTGTTTGTTGTGATATTTACAAAATGGATCGCATCTCAAATGCATAAGCTTCAAAAGCTTTGATTTTATTTTTGTACTGCGGTCTTTGCGATTTTAACCCTTTCGATGCCGCTGTATATAATTGAAATGACATAAAAAAATAATAGCACGTTTTCCGTAACATTTATAAAAATATATTATGTAAATACAATACAAATCAGTAATTAATGATATAATTACAATTTTAATGCGTGTAATTTTATGTATTATTTTGATTGAAAATACTCACGTATAAAATGTGGCCGACGAGTATTTTTATGGTTAATTGTACTAAAAAAGCGTAAAATTATGCATTCAAACTGGTTTAAATGATCTTCCATGCATTCTGAAGAGGTCACGTTTCAACAGAGTCAATAATTAAGTCAATATTTACCCCGCACACTTTATTTTTTTAGTATATTTACACATATTCTACATATATATATATATATATATATATATATATATATATATATATATATATATATATATATATATATATATATATATATATTGAAATTATTTGATTTTCACAAATAGCACGGCTTCCTTCTTTTTCTATATATCTATTATAAAAAAATGTAAACTAGGTTAAATATTAATAATTATATTGAATTTAGAAAGAAAATTTTTATTTCTATATACAGAATAATAACAGTAAATAAATTGCGAATTCGTGAGCTATAAAAAATTGATTGCGATTTTGTATTCAAATTATTATTATAATTTAGAAAGTTTCAAAAATGCATTTCATATAAAAATATTCTACAATTTTTTTTATATTTATATTATTTTACATTATATTATTGAAATAAAATTAATTTTGATATTGTATATGTCAAAAAAATACGGTTTATTTGTATTCAAATATAGATATTGATTTATGTCTATATGAGACTAATAAAATATGAACAAGATTTTCAACAAGTAAATTTTGAATTAATTTATTTAACAAATTTAATATTTGATAGATGTATAATTATATTTCAATAAATTTATATTAATAAAATATTTTTTATCATTTTTATATATGTTATTATGAGCATTTAAAATCATAATTGTGCCTGTAAAATATACACCGGCGGTTAACGGGTTAAAATCTCCATGTGGCACAGAAAAGATTCACAATGAAACGCACCATTTAACCAATATGAAAATAATTATTCTCAGTAGTGGCACAATCGTTTAAACTGAAAATTTCCAAAACATATGTCTGAAATAATTTTCAAATGATCATAAAATTTTATATATTTTCATAGAAAACGAGTAGTAAGTAGACAGACTTGTTGTTATCAAAAATTTTCTTAGAAAAGTCTTCGTTTATTATTAGAAATATGAATATAAAAAAAAAAACGAAAACAAAAATTTTATATTATGTATATTATAATATATTTTCGAGAGCTTATTATGTATAATATAAAACATTTTACAATGAAACGTTATATAAATATATATATATAAATTTCACATTGTTATTATCGAAGCATAATACTTTGTAATTGAGCGATTAAAATTCCACCCCTTGGTCGTCTTTTATCGATTTCGCTTTTAAGTTTTGCACGTTTCCAATTTAATATTATGCTATTATATTATCGTCGTCATTATTATTATTATTAAAAAGTGGGGAAGATTGGAAATCTGCTTAATTTAGAATTATAGCTGTGACTAATTAGTCGGCATCACTATGAATTAATCGCTCGTTAAAATATTACAATTAGTTTGCTAGTAAAATACAATAATATGATGATTTTTATTTATAAAATTTCATAAAATTATAATACTGTAATTTTATAATAGAAAATGAAATAAATCAAAATTGAATATTTAAATACAATCACTATTGTTAACATTTTATGTGTTGAAAGTTTTGTCGTATTTGCAATACGTCACTTTTTTTACACGCGTACACAATGCTGAAAAACATAATCGCGAAACGTGTGAAAATTTTAAAGACTTTTAAATGTGTGTATGTAAAAAAAAAATAGTGTGTCTCTTTAAAGTTCGTCTTTAACCTTTTGAATGATTTTAACGACTTGAAACACGCATCGATGCATCGCATTCCCGATTCGTTACGACATATAAACATTTATTTATACATATTCTCCATATATTTATAAGATTTTCTTAATAGTTTTTATATAGATTTTTAATTAAACTTAGTTTAGTGTAAAAAAAATCAATTATATAAAGTATGAGTAGTTAAACTCATTTACTTTATAACAAATTAATTATGATGCAATCGTTCAAGTCTGTGTTATTATTTCATTTATATATATATATATATATATATATATATATATATATATATATATATATATATTGATTTAAAATTATGATTAAAATCCATTAAAAATAAATTAACACGTCGAAAATTGATATATAAACTTTCATAATTACCGCGTCATTTTTATTTATTTATTATATTTCATTCATTTCACACGATAAAACGTGATATTTATTATGTCAATTTTTTTTATAAATATAAATTTATATATAAACTTTTATTTTGAGACATATCGATATATTTGTCATAATTTATCAATTGATTTATTATGGGTAAGTCGTTTTAGATGTATTATTCTGAACATTGGTATATTTTATATACACACATATATGTATATACATATTTAAATTACGTATCATCGGAGCTTACACTTGTGCCCTTTGGTTGCGTGACCCGAACTTTCACACAGTAGAAAAGTCACCTTCGCCGTGAACGCGTAAAGTTTTGAACTTTTCGCATATTTGACAGTTATAGTGGCTGTAATGTCGAATTTACCGGAGACTTAACGATACTTAACGGCGAATATTGTTATATTTTTTTAAAATTATTATCACGCGAAATATTTATGCTTGCGTATTAAAATAAAATAAAATAAAATAAATGTAAAATCGTCGTAAAAATCTCGCCTCAGACGCATATTTCACGTTTTCGCTTTCTTCTGTGAGACGTTTATTATTTTTACTTCGAAACGTACGATCGGCTCTTTGAAAAAAGTTAGCACTGTTTTTGTATATGTTACCGTTAAATCCAAATTTGGACGAATTATAATAAATCAAAATTTTTATTTTATTATATATTATATAAATCGAAAACTATCGATTGAATATAATTCAAGTCAATTATCAATTGTATACCGTTTTCAAACTTTTATAAAATATCTTAATGATTTATTTGATTAATATAAAATAGAAATGCAATATATTTTATTTTATTAAATTTCACAATTTGTATAAAGTTAATATTGAAAATAAATAGACTGATTTATTTGAAACGTTAAAATCGAGACATCTATCGAGAAAACTGTTAATTATTGATCGTCGTAAAAAAAATGACTTTAGTCGGAAAACTTACGTTGTTTACGTTATAATATAACATTTACAGAAATATATGCAACATTTTTATCAATAAATTAATACTGTATCGTCATCTTTGCAGTGTGCCATGGATAAATTACTTTTTTTTCCATATAATTTAAACCATAATTCAAATGCGAAACTTTCTGATCAAATATTTAGATTTTAAAAACTATAAATCATACTGAAATTTTCTTGTGAAACTAGTCGTTCGTCGAACGTAATAAATTAAACTCGCACAATAATAATATTTACGTCGAAATTTGACATTCTCATTTGCGAGCAATGTTAAATAGTCAATTCAAAGTTTTATTATTATACCATTATTTTCGTCATTTTTAAATTAACTTCTCGATAGAAAAGCGTAAAACGTATTATTCATTATTTTTTTTCATATAAATTCGATAACTCATCGCAGGGATGAATCATCGTTTTAATACATGTATGTCATCCATAATAAAAACGAAATACAGGTGAAACACGAAAATAACCATGATTCGTAACCTCTGATGAAAATGTATTTAAACGAATATATTAGGGTGTTTCGATTTTTTTTGTAATTCGATTTAACTACGTATTATATACACTGTGATCAAAAAGTAAGGTGAATTTGTTTATAATAATGAAAATTCTTTATTTATTCTTCCAAATCAATTTCATTCCCTTCAAAGTAATCCCCGTCCGATAAAACTAATTCTCGAAACAGTCGGAATAGTTTTTTTCCGGTATAGCCTTCGAAACCTTCTTCGATTCGGTTTTTATCACTTCAATCGTATCAAAACGGCGTCCCCACATTGGCCTTTTGAGTTTGCTTAATAGCCAGAAGTCGCACGGAGCCAAATAAGGCGAATACGGTAGTTGCGGAACGATACGAGTCGAGTTTTTGGCAAAAAAGTCGCGAAGAACCAATGCAATATGACATGGTGCATTATCATGATGAAGGAATCAAGAGTTATGAAAACACTTATAACTTGGAGATAATTAAACTTTTTGACAAACAGACGCTTGACAAATGTTATAGCAGTCCTACTTAACCTAGGAAAAAAATTACAATGTCCGGGAGTACACGAATGTGATTTAATTTAATTTATTTCGAATTAATATTTTAATCGTACGAAAGTAGAGGACATTTATGTTTTTACGTGGAAAAAAGAATTACCTGCACATTAATAAATAAGAATATATAAAAGTAAGCGTCGAAAGCTCCATGACGCACCCCAATTACTGCACCAGTCATGCGAACAACCCTATTATTAACGACCCTTAATGATCTCTTGCAAATTCTAAATTACCGAAGCAATTTTACTTGTTTTTCATATACATATATATATATTATTGCATATACATATATATGGTTTATTTGCGTTAATGTTGCCGATGTTGAGTTTAAAATAATAACATCATTTTATCTTAATGGCATTTCGAGTGCGATGACTTAATCTATTATTAAAAATAATTTTAAATTATTTATGTATGTGTATGAGCATGCAATTCGTATTATTTGGACGCAACCTCTGGCGAGTTAACCCTCTATTCATCTTGCACCGGTAGTTAATTCAGGGTTATGTAAGCAAGTACCGTGAAAAAAAAAAGTTTACGACATTTTGACCAATAGCATTCGGCACCGTGATGCCTTTTGGTCTTCTACCTTCGTTGGGGTGGACTTCTTGGCGGTCGATTTCGAAGGGAAAAATGCACTGAAACGCAATATAAAATGCACTCGGAATATATACCCTCATCCATTAATTGCGTCGCAACGGCAATCGTCGTAATTGAACGACGGACCCGTTATAAAGCGCATTCGCCCGTTATAGAATATTATTCGATTACTTTTGTTTACGATCGAATTATATGTAAGCTACGGATTTATTTTAATTTATTGAAAAATGTATCAATTTATTGATATAAATCCAATTGTCTTTATATATACCATACATATTTTTATTAAATTTTTCCTTATATACTTTCCGAATATCCAAATGTTAACTTGTATTAATTAACATACCGTAATTATTAATTTTTATTTTATGTAATAATATTTATTTATTATTAATATTGCGAAGAAGAAAATGATGATATTGTCATGTATTGTATAAAATTTTAAAAAATATTTTGTAATACAAAATATCATCATATCGTTTTATACATTTTAAAATACAAATTAAATTATATACTATTTCAAAAATATTTATGCATATTCAATATACTAATATAAAAACATTAATAAATTTATATATTGTATACAAATATTTAAATTAATAATTTTACTAAACACTGTGAATTAAAAATATTTTTTGCATAGTTCATTTAAGTACAAATCGAGGAATATTTTAACGTTTTAATTTCCATAATAAAATATACGTAACAAGATGAAGATAAGCATTGAATATACAGATTATCCATATATGAGCATAAGATAGCAATAAATAGCCAATTTTAAAGGAATCTTCGGAGTCGATCAAGCGGCGTAATTGAATATCGAAAGACCACACAGAATGCCATATCTTCGGTTAATTGCATCGCGAATATGTATAATTGTAATAATAAATTCGGATAATTAACATCGATCGCCAATCACAAATTGTGTATATTATTATTATTTGCCAATTATGTACAGTCGTACGTCGCACAATGCGTTTAATTTGCTCTGAAAGTAAACTATGTTGTACGGTTTGATATCTTCGTATAAAATTATTAATATACTACTGTGATCAAAAAGTAATGTGAAATTGCCATTTAAAACTCCCGAACATTAAGAAAACAAGTAAATTGTATTTTTTTCTAAGTTGGTGTGACCGTCTATAACATTTGCCAAGTGTTCGTTTGACAAAAGGTTTAATTATCTCCGAGTTACACGTGTTTTTACAACTTTCCGTTCTTTAATCTTTTTCCATATCATATTGCATTGGTTTTTTACAAACTTTTTTGCGAAAAACACGACTCATATCGTTCCGCAACCACCGTATTCGCCCGATTTGGCTCCGTGCGACTTCTGGCTATTCGGCAAACTCAAAAGGCCAATGCGGGGACGCCGTTTTGACACGATTGAGGAGATAAAAACCGAATCGAAGAATGTCTCGAAGGCTATACCGGAAAAAGACTATTCCGACTGTTTCGAAAAAGTGTTGGAAAAACTGCATTTTATCGAACGGTGATTACTATGAAGGAAATGTAATTGGTTTGAAAAAATAAATAAAAATTAGCATTTTATAAACAAATTCACCTTACTTTTTGATTACATTATTATATATGAATATATGCTTCTATATATCAATTTTATATATTTAATTTTTTTTGAAATTAAAAAATTAATTGTATACTAAATTCATAAAAAAAACTTTTTTTTATTAATATATTTAATAATAGTATGTTATACCTTACTTTTATATATTTTTCTTTTTTTTCAAAATAATTATATTCAATTAGATATTAATATTGGCAGCGTATTTGGGTGAAATTGTATTATTTGAGTATCATATTTAGTAGGGGATCATTGTGTAAACATGTACAATATATACACGGGGTCTTAATTTCATTTTTAGAACGTTTACCAACGGTTTGCCGTCGCTGAACCCCCCCCCCTCCTCCTTTGCAACGGCTCTTTTCATCTTTTACCGTGTTTAAAAAGCGCCAGACTGTTGTTACTATTCTGTTTTAGGCAACAACAAAAAAATATGTATGTATACTTCTATTTTTTTTTTCGAGAAATAAACTTCTTTTCGAAGCGCAACGTCGACAGATACGTTTTACGACGATCACACAGAAGTGTATATGTTTTTCTATCCCCTGTGATGTTTTTCGTATAAAGCCGTGTGAAATTTCCTATGAACCCGAATGCAATCCTACAAACTATTTCGGGAATAAAATAGAATCTTGTATGGAATTAAATTTCGCGGAAAGTCTAAAAAAACCGCAAAGGATTTCGGTTGTAACACTATATTTATGTTCATCTAAAATTCAAGATGTATTTAATAAAAATAATAAATAATATTTTTAATGTAAATTAAAAATTTTATTCGTTTTAAAATTAAGTACATACATTAGTTGTGTTTAATTTATTTCAACATATTTTTTTCTCAGTGAATAAATTCGCAGTAATTGAATTGTTATGTTTTGCTAATGCAATCTGCGTATTTCATAGAAAACTATAATAAAATTGATTCTTAGAAATGTTTATAATCATTAATATCAATTTACAAATTTTTTGAACAATTACTTTTATATAAGATATCAGTAACAGTAAATGTTTGTGATATACAATTTTTTTTATCAATTGTTTATTTTGCAGAAATTTTAATATATACATTTATGTATTTTTTTTCCGATTAATGTTCGGTGAATTGGAATTTTTAATACCGCAAATATGCGATATAAAAAATTACCACAAGTATTATTTTACAATCATTTTGTTCGACAAAATTTTCACACAAGTCTTTGTCTACGGAAAGGACTTCCTTTGAATGCTGCTTCTCAAACTTAAAATCACGAATATGCTTAGACTGCTAGGAAATCAAGATTAATCATTGCGTATCATTTATATTTATTTGTAATATTATTTAAGATATTAAAAATTTGGAAAAAAAAATATTTGAAGAGTCGGGGTTAAATTAATCCAACCCCCCCGTGCCGGTAAGGAATTATTCAATAAGCAATTTCGCACTCGAATAGGGTGTGAGTCATGCTCGACTTTATTACACCCCAGAGGACGTCGCAGGGTTAATCTCGACGGTAAAAGCGCTGCACATTTTGAGAATACCTGATTTCCAGTCGACCTCAATAATTTACGGGGTACGAAACCGCGTTCACATTTAATTATGACGACGGAGGCACTATTCGAGATTTTCAAAGTTCAAAAAAAAAACTTTTTTTTTCATCAACAATTTACATCTACATTACAATTATATATAATTATAATATGCATATTGATTTTAATCGATTCATAAGATTTTTTGAAATTGTTTAATTACCTCTTTAAAAATATTTCTACTTTAGATCAGTCAGTTATATGAAATTATTACCGTAATTCAGTATTGTTTTTAATTACAAATGGAATTTACTTATATTTTACATAGTTTATCACTTTAATTTTTTTTATTTTGATATATATATATATATATATATATATATATATATATATATATATATATATATATATATATAAATGAGATCAATTAACGATGGCCTCTCAATTAGGCATTCAATATTTTAGATGATATAATTTATAGCGGTTTCAGTACGCCGACATAATTATACAGGTAACTTTAAGTCTTAATGAGAAACGTACGAGCAAAATATTATCCATCATCATCATTATCATCGTCGTCATCATCATCATCATCATCATCGTACGAAGTTATTAAAGCGAACTTTTACGGCGAACCGAGTTAATGGCAAAATTTTTATTTCTTTTTATTATCAACGCCGTAATTATTATTACTGTACATATTATATATATTTTTATAGTATATTATTCAGTAGCTATTAACGGTGATTCACCGAGGCCAGAAACTTGATGAGATTATTATAAATTTAAACTTTTATGACTCACGAGCGTGTCACATGTCGAAAATGTTTAATACGAACCCGATATCGTTTACATAAAGCTTTATCTCTAATCTTAATACATTTTATCGTAGCAATATTATGATATCGTGTAAGACTTTCGAATAATAATTGTAATAAAAAAAAAATGTTCGATTCTCGGTATTAGGATTTTTTTTCTCACTTTGCTATTCTCAGAAGAAAAATATTTGCGTTGATTACTGTTATTATCATTAGTTGGTTAAATAAATTATCGGTCATATATACGCATATAGACGAAATTTAAATTTTAAAACATATGTAACACTGCATTCAAAGAGGAAGGTGAATTTGTTTATAAAATGTAAATTCTTTATTTATTCTTCCAAATCAATTTCAACCCTTTCAAAATATTCCCCGTCCAATAAAACGTACTTTTGTAATTTTCTTTACGGTATAACCTTATTCGGTTCGATTTTTATCTTCTCGATCGTGTCAAAACAGCCAGAATAGTCAGAAGTCACACGGAGCCAAAACAGGCGAACACGGTGGTTGTGGAATGATATGAGTCGAGTTTTTGGCAAAAAAGTCGCGAAGAACAAATGCAATATGACATGGTGCATTATCATGATGAAGAAATTAAGAGTTGTAAAAACACATGCAACTTAGAGATAATTAAACCTTTTGATAAATAGACGCTTTGCAAATGTTATAGACAGTCCTACCAACCCAGGAAAAAACATTACAATTTACCTGCCTTCCAAATGTCCGGGAGTTTTAAATGATAATTTCACCTTACTTTCTGATCACACTAGTATGTTCATATTGAGTATAAAATTTATTTAAGATACACATTTTAATTGATATTTTTCTATTGAAAAATTCTATGAATTCTTCATTACTTAAATCCATTACTATTGTAATGAAATTAAATTATTAATTAAAATAAAAAAAAATATATATATATTTTATTTTTAAAATATATTGAGTTGTCAATTTTTAATTATACTTATAAAAATTCTACGTTACATAATAATGAAATGCCGTTACGTATTTTTTTTTATAAATAATAATATGGCGATATTTAAAATAATTATTTTCTTCGATGCCTGTCAACGCCCTATTTTTTTTTAATCTTTTTTGTTAATTTTGCACCTTCCAATATATTTAAATTAACCCTTTGAGTGCCGTTCGATGTCGCAGTTTAAAGAATGTCGACGAAATACGATTTTTATTGCGCTAATTAAATGCATGTTTTCGATAACGGAATTATTTAAGGTATAATGTGAAATATATGTTTGGATGTATTTTAATTAAACCTTTATTAGTATTATTAATTTATATTAAATTCCAATCAAACTCGTTGAAAAGATTTTTTTTATTTTGTATAAAATTTCATAAATTGATAAAATTGAATTACTTTATATTTTAATATTTGATTCAATGATTTTTATTTTTCGTATTATAATATATTTTTTTACAATATAATACTACATAAAAATATTTTGTGAAATTCATATATTTTTCTTAATATAAATTTTATTTCATTTCCAAGAAAAATTATTATATAAGGTCAGAGTGAGTCGTAAACTTTACATAATAAATTTTCTACGTCATGATTAAATCTATTATAATTAACATTTCATATATATTATTCAATTTAAACATTTATTTCTTTACGATTAATTCAATTAATTCGATTTTAGCTGCATTTTTTATTATAACTATACAACATAATGATATTAAAAAACAACAAATTTCCATTTTATTATTGATATGAGAAAATTTTCTACAATTAATTGGCGAATTGTAACGAGAAAATTTTAGCGGGGAAAAAAAATTATGAGTCATTCATTATTCGAAATTTTGACGACGCGCTTAATTCGGTCGTTTTAAACAATTACATAATTATATGGTTTAGTCCGTCGTATTTGTGAACCCTGTAATTTTGCATACTTTGTTTACTTACTATTGAAAGAATGCAGAAAAAAATATATCGTAATTTAAGGTCAAATCTTTTAAATTCGACATTTCAGCACTCGAAGAATTTATGTTTCTAATTGTTATCAATTATGTATACATTTATAATTTTTACTTATATATATATATATATATATATATATATATATATATATATATATATATAATAAAATATCGCGAAGTTAATTTATAACATATTATAAATTAAAATTGACGTTTAATATTTTCGTAATATTTTAAATCACGATTTTTTTTAAGTATTTTCAGTATATAAAATAAATTAATTATTTGCGTGCAAATTTATAACAATATTTAATTGTTAACTTTCAATTTCTGTGGTACAAATTTATTTTTATAAAATTAAGTCAACTTTACATCTAATTGAAAAATATGTTTTTCTTTCAAAAAATAATCACATGTCTTTATTTAAATTTTTATACTTTTTTAACTTAATATTTAGTAGTTTTTAGCAATAGAATATACGCTAATAATTTAGTTGAAATTATGCAAAATGTTAAATCACAGAATTCATTGCACTATGAATATTTTACTTATAGATTAACGTAGCGTTTCTCAAAGTGTGGGTCGCGAAAAATTCAGCTGGATCATGGCAAAAATTATAAAAACACAAAAAAATCTATAACATTTTGCTCTAAATTTAATATTTTTCAAAACTTTTCCAAGTACTTTAGATGGCAACCGTTTTAGTTATATAATTATTTTGCATTTTTTGTGAATGAAATAAACAAACAAATAATTCGAATTTTGATTTTCATTATCTTTTTTGTAAATAAATGTTTTTTATAGGTTATATCGTACCGAACCGCGATCAAAAAAGTTTGGGAAAAGCTGGATTAACATATAGTATGATAAAGCGATTTTAATAAACTGTCTGTAACTAATAATAAATATTCTTAGATTCCAACGAGTAGTTAAAACTATTTATAAGTAAATGAAATATTTACTAAAAACAGCAATATATTGATTTCTGCATATTAATCGTTCAATATTCATACAAGATAAACATGGATAATTAATTAATTATTTATTGATATAAAATAAATGAATTGTAAAATCGAATAAAGATATCAGCGCAATGCTAATTGAGAACCGCTGATTTAAATGCAATTACTAAACGGCAGTGGTACAGTTGTTTTTACATTTATTGAAAACACCCCTGCAGTATATATATTTATTCGGTGATCGTTAGTTGTAATGAAAGCGCACTGCAATGGCCGCCGTCGTGCGTATAAAAGCGCGCCATATTGGTGGATTTGATTTTAATGGCTTCCGAAATCAAAAACTCAATTTAGTTTTTATTGGGCGACCGTTAAAATGTCGTTCGTTTTACACCGGCTTGTATTTTATCGCGAAACGATACTTCTAATCGTAAAATTACCGACTTCACAGTTCCATAGTGAAGGATATTTTTACGCACAAAGTAATGGTTCGACAGGGGTATTCAACACATACGATTTCACAAATATATTGTATACGAATTTGTTTCGATTTTTTTAATAATATAAATAAAACATTTCTAAAATATAACACTTTTTCCAGCAGTCCTCGAAACAGTCTAAATAGTCTTTTTCCGGTATAGCCTTCAAGACCTTCTTCGATTCAATTTTTATCTCCTCAATCGTGTCAAAACGGCGTCCCGCATTGAGTTTGCTGAATAGGCAGAAGTTGCACGGAACCAAATCAGGCGAATACGGTGGTTGCGGAAAACCAATGCAGTATGACATGGAACATTATTGTGATGAAGGAACCAAGAGTTATTAAAAACACGTGTAACTCTGAAAAAATTAAACCTTTTGACAAACTGTCGCTTGGCAAATCATATAGGCAATCTTACCATCCTAAAAAAAAAATACAATTTACCTGCCTTCCTAATGTATTGTATATATATTTTTAATAATATATTTTATTTTTTGAAGCGTTGATTTTGCGTTCATATATTTAGTAAATTAAGTATATACATAATTAAATTTAATGTTGTAAAAAATAAATACTCGCATTACAGGATTACACTAAAATGGAAACGGAGTAAAATAACGAGTATAGAATGAAAATAATGTCGTAAAAGAAAATGTCTTCAGAACCATCAATAAAATTCTTTTATGAGATAGTAACGAAAAGATATATCTTAAAAAAATGTAAATTGTAAATTTGTTCTTTTTTCAATAGATTTGACAGTATTAAACAAATTATTGTTCTATTAATAATGCATTACGTGATATTTTGTAATTTATAGTATATATTAATGTATAATAAATAAATAGAGGAATTTTCCATTAGTGATATACGATAAATAATAAACATAAATAAATAATTTAAATTATATAAATCAATTAATCAAGAATGCAACCGGTATCCGAGTCCAGAACTCGAACGTCGACGCGATAAATGTAACAACTTTAATATTTAGAGAAGATCGCTTAAGTTTTCCTATATATATATATATATATATATAATATAAATATTATATTAATATATATATATATATATATATATATATATATATATATATATAATATAAATATTATATTAATATATATATATATATATATATATATATATATATATAATATAAATATTATATTAATATATATATATATATATATATATATATATATATATATATATATATATATAATACAAATATATATTTTATTAATAATTATTATTTTACGCTATCAAAATGGCTTGTCTACTAACCGTAAACGCCAAACAAATCTGCAATAACGCAATGTCAACGACCGGGTCTTTTATGACCATCATAAAAGTGGGGGGGGGGCAAAGAAAAACGGACGTTTTATAATAATTAAATAAGAGATTTTTCGCAAGGTTGCATTATATTTTTACGTCTGGTTTTATACGAATTCTACTTTATTCTTATATATTATTATTATTTTATATATTTTAAGTGCACTTTTAACGCATTTTGAAAACATTCGTCTATGCACCCCTATTCACGCATATCTTTATGCGGCGCTATCAAAAATATTACCCCACCCAATTACATCGAAAAATAGTAATAAAATTTACTACCTGGGGAGAAAATTCGACACTCTTGAAAGCCAATATATATATTCTTTTTCATTTTTACATACTTTACAACCCTATATCAGCGTTTATCAAAGTGTGGTTCGCGACCCGACACCGGGTCGCAGAAAATTCAGCTGTGTCGTGGCAAAAATTGTAACAACAAAAAATCTATATCATTTTGCTCTAAATTAAATATTATAAGTATTGCAAGTGGCAACCCTTTACCACCGTTTTTGTTATATAATTGTTTTGTAATTTTTGTACATGAAATAAACCAGCGTTTCTTAAATTGTGTTCACGGAATCCTGTCTGTAAAATAATTTTTTTTTTGGTCAATAAGCCGGGGTGGATTGCCAAATTTTGAACAGACTGTAATTTTGGTGTGGAAAATCAGAACAAGGAACAAGAAGGAAACGTTCCCATTTATCGGTTCTGTTTTTTTTCATTTTTTCAAAAAATGAAGATATACCATAAGTTCCACGATAAAAGTGAACACTAAAAAGGTTCCACTTATCAAAAAGTTTAAGAAACGTTGAAATAAACAAACGAATAATTTAAAGTTTGATTTTTATAAAAGAAAGAAAATTTGTTTTGTAAATAAATGTTTTTTTTTATAAGGTGGGTCGCAAAAAAAATAAAATCTCGTATCGGGACGCGGTCAAAAAAGTTTGGGAATCGCAGCTATATATATTGTATTATTCTGATTTATAAGTTTGATATAAAAAAAACAAAAAATAAGAAAGAAGGGTGTGGATCACTAATATTATTAGATTTGTCTATATATTTTTTTATTATTCTGATTTCGATATATAATAACATATTACGATTTGTCAAGTAAATCTTATTAAAAATGGAAAAAAATATTATTTATAAAATAATTTAAATTTTGATTATTTTTTTCCTTTATAATTTTTATATATTATGTATTTATTTATAAATAAATATTAAAAATATTTTCGTTAAAATATCATACATTGCACGTTTCGTTTTGTGTAAAAAGGGATGATGACATCACCCCTATTTTGCAGTGTCAAGTTATAAATTAGGCAATTCGTTTCCGTTGCATTATTGCACCGGGAAACGTTGCATCTGGGTGCATTTTCGCCGCAACGTCATCTTTTATTTCCTAATTGAGGATCATTTTTCCAGGATTAAAATATGGTTTCCGAGTTCCGTTCGAAACGGCGAAATTGTACAAAAATACTTCTTAAAAAAAAAATAACATTTTTCTAAAATAAAAATAATATTATTGTATTAGCCACTTAAATTGTTTATAATCGCGTATAAATACCGATAAATTAAAACGCGACGATTCTCCAAATAATCCGATGTAATATAATATAATATAATCGTTTATTGTTATAAGTAAATTTAATACTTATTGAAATCGTTCGCACAAAAGATTTATGACATCCGCACAAAACGATCGCTTTTCATTATGATATATTTTTTTTCGCCATCATACGTCATTATTAAATTTATTATATATTATATATATATATTTTTTTTTTCTTGTGCCCCGCGTATATTATTTAACAATAATGGCGAATCGAAGTGATCCTTTCAAGTTGAATTACGACGCACATTTGTGAATATTGTTCGTCTCATTGTGTACCATTTTTTTAAAAACGTTTATTATATATTATATTTTAGAAGTTGATATGCGTTATAAAAGCGCTATGCATGCCCGCGCGCGCGTGTGTGTGTATGTGCTCGAAATTTATAATTAATATTTTTATTGATCATATAATATATAATTGTTTTTTTTAAAAGGCGCCTCTCGTTTATAATATAGCGATACATTTTCTTTAGATTTTTATTTAACATATATATATATATATATATATATATATATATATATATATATATATATATATATATATATATATATATATATATATATATATATATATATATATATATATATATATATATATATATATATAAATTTTATAGTCGCTCTTAAATTACGTTTACATTTTAAATATAATTATATTTTTAATTTATTATGAAGATATTGTTTCATTAATATATATATGTATATTATTGAAATTTGACAGATATATTTATTTATTTACGTATTATAATCTAATTAAGCATTATCCACTTGATCGAATATTGATAAATGGATTTGATTAATTTCAAAAGTCTGTTCCGAAGTACGGCATTGACGTTTCGCAATAAACAAGGTAATTGAAGTGCTTACGATAGTAAAATAGAAAATATTTTATTATATATAGGTACTACTATAATCTATATATATATATATAATCGTACATAATTTTTATATTACATAATAAATAGCTTGTCAGTAATTATGTGATAAAATCATTAACATTTAATATATATATATATATATATATATATATATATATATATATATATATATATATATATATACATATATAAGAAATATTGAATGGGGACAGCTTAATAAAAAAAAATTCAGATTTTTCATATATATATATATATATATATATATATATATATATATATATATATATATATATAATATATAAAATTATTTTATTTCTTGTATTTATATATTGTTTTTGTGTTTAGTATGTAATAAATTCGGAAAAACGTTTTAAATAATATTTTACCGGTTGCGGTCAACTGTAAATTACTAATTAAAATCGAATTTTGATCCTTTAAGCAAAACGTGTATTTAAATTGAAAGTAATTACCCAATTCGAAATATGAAAAATAGAACGAAAATTTATACTTATATTATTTATTTTGTATATAAATTTTTTTTGTAAATATCATAGCTATTTTTTAATATTAAATTAAAATAATAAATTATACATTTTTTACTATTTAAAAATGCATCTAGTTGAATATTTATACGTTAAAAATTCAGCGTTGATTGAAAGAAACAATGCCATTACTTTTTAATACAAAATATCGATTTCTTATAATAATAATAATATTTGTCTATTTTTTTTTTCGATATATAAATTTTATAAACCGGATCTATTTATATGCTAATATTAAAATGATCGATGATTTGCCAAATTATATTTAGCGTTGTCGAATTTTTTGCTCTAATGGGCATGCTAAGCTTCTATTGTAATTAACGAACTATTAGATACATATATAAATACTAAAATAGTTGCCTTAATTTAGTAGCATATAATATGTTAATTATTCTATTGTATTGTAATTTTTCGGAATGCATGATTTCATAATTGTTTATATGTTCAACTTAATGTCATACTTTTTGCAACGATCAATATTCAAATATTATTTGTATTATAATGTTTAATATTGAGACGAAACAAATTAAAATCTATTATTTTTTTTATTCAGTGAAGAAATCGTATTTTAATATCGTCATATATTGAAATATATATGAGAATCGGATAAAATTATTTTCCTTTTCTTTTTAATAAACGTGCTATATTTTATTTAAAATTTTCATTTTTTATCTATGTAAAGAGGATATTTTTTTAATTTTCATTAAAATATAAATTCTTTATTTATTTTTTCAAATCAATTTTATGCCCTTCAAAGTAATCCCTGTCTGATAAAATGCACTTTTGCAACAGTATTTCCGGTATAATCTTCAAGACCTTCTTCGGTTCAGTTTTTATCTCCTCAATCGTGTCAAAACGGCGTCCCTATATTGACCTTTTAAGTTTGCTGAATAGTCAAAAGTTGCAAAGAGCCAAAAATCAGGCGAATACGGTGGTTGAGGAACAATATGGGTCGAATTTTTGGCAAAAAAGTCGCTAAGAACCAATACAGTATGACATGGTGCATTATCGTGATGAAAGAACCAAGAGTTGTAAAAACACGTGTCATTGTATATATTGTCTTAATTTTTTCTTCATTTATATTTTGTTTCTGAAAAATCACCAATACTAAAGAAAACAATTAAAAAATTGATTTTTTTATTATACAAGTTTTTTCAAAAATGCTTAAACATCCGAAACACTATTAATCGATATTTTTTAACTTATATATAATTATACAAAAATAGTTCAAAGCAACCATAATATTAATAGAAAATTTTAAGCGTACATTTTTATTATATTTAAAGTCACCATTTTTAACGGGAATCTAAAATCATTCGGCTAATCTAAATATGGCATTATGTATAAAATTTGTCTATAAAACGCTTTAATCTTTGCGGGTGATTTGCGGTTTTTCATCAAAGGGTGCTCGCGCTTTCGGTTTATTTTCCTTGTTTTTTTTTTATTATTTCCTTCTTCTCATTTCTCATCGTCTTCCACTTGTAGAACCTGTAAATTCCTCGTTTTATGAGCGCTGATGTCTTATTCTCGTCCGTCGTCAGTTCGTAGATCGAATATTTATTCTTTTATCGCGTCCAGATGATTTTCTTTCTGGTGAATATGTGGGCAGGACGCATATGCGATATTCGTAATTTTGACCGTTTATATCATTTTCTGGTTAAAAAAAATAAGTACATATTACGCCGTTTTATATATACCATATATATTTGTGTCTAAAGATCTTTTCAAAGGTCATTTACCGACGTCTTTCAGATGTTTTTAAAATTCTATTAAAAATAATATTATAAAACAGTTTTTTCCACTATTGATTAATTTGGGTTATTATATTTTTTTTTTAACTTTTACATTATAATTTTTTAGTGGACAATCGGATTCAAAAATATATTTTTTTTTGTATTTCTTATTCTTATCCATAAATCATCAAAAGTTATTTCAACGAGTATCTTCATTAATTTTGTATTAAAAAAATAAAAAATTAAATATAAAATTTTTGAGAACCATTATAAAAAAACTCGTATTTTAAAATATCGCTCATATATTTATTCAAAAATAATATCGGTTTATTCATTCATTCGTTGATCACAATGCGTTTCACTTCTATTGCACTTGCCGTTAAAAAGTGAAAATAAAAATAAACGCAAATTACTTTTTATCTTAATTTTTTTTTGCGCGTCGATTTATTTTATTGTTATAATAATAAACGGAATATTTATTTCGGGACAAAAAAAAATTCGGAGCCTGTTTACATTCGCCGACTTTTCCCTCACCTTCACAATATTACGCCAACATTCGTTCGATAATAACAGTAATGAATTGCCTGATATATAACATATGTTAGATGAATGGCACGATGACGTCATTGGTTTCAGGAAAATGTCGAAATTTTCCGAATTTTGTGAATGAAAAATCTACTAATATAATAATTCAATTTATATGCTATATTTGAAATTGTCTATATCAATTTGTATACATTTAATGGTAAATTATATATATATATATATATATATATATATATATATATATATATATATATATATATATATATATATATAACTATTATAGACCTAATAATTCATCAGTGATAAATAAAATATTAGCTTTTATATTTTAAAACATTGAATATAGTAAATTAATCGTATTTAATATAACGCATCAACTTTTGAATATACTTCATACAAGTAGTGCAAATTTTATTTTCTATATGAATACTGTATAATTTAAAAAATTAAAAGTATATATTTTTTTGATAAATTAAATATAAATATTGTAGTACTCGGAATTTTTAGTTTGTATATAAGATTTAAAATAGAGTATGAAAAAAATTCATAAGTCGAATTAGTATATATCATGTAAGAAATTAAATTTTATATTAGAGAATAATTTCATAAATTAAAATGTAATTGAAAAATTAGCGAAATATGCTAAAATTACTTTATGAAGAATTAAAAAAAAATGGCTGTTAATTAATTGCAAAACGTTTTTTTTCTTGTCACTACAATCAATCATCGTTGAATGGCGAATGGTCGTTGTGGCAGCCAATGGCGTCCCGTTCATCGTCCCATTGGAGCGTGCATTTTTCTTTCTTTTTGTCTTTAAACAAAAGCGATTCCGCAGAATAGGGGGGCCGCAAAAGGGTCCGCATGCGGAGGGTAAGGGGGGAGGTAGGGTGATGGTGATGGTAGCGGTGAGCGGAGCCGCAAGGGCGGGTAATTCTCTTCTTTCAGCCGCTTTGTTCCTTTTGAAATGGAGTGCATAGTGACGAGCTCCTCCACCCCTCCATTCCCCACACGGTTGGCTTCGAGGACTCGTTCGAACCAGGGAAAAGCGACTCTGAATGGAGCCAAGGGATCTAATTAGATCATTAGCCAGACGAGTGCCGCACTTTACAATTGTACCGCGGGCAACCGTTGGGGAAATGCTATAGAGCAAGAGTTGCCGTTTTCTAAAAGCCTCGTGAAACACTCGACAACTGGAAAAACAAACTGCCACTTGTAACCGGAACGAGTGCACGATAGAAAAGGTGAACTATATGAAAAAGTGGCTGAAGCCTTGCTGCGATTTCAATCGAGATCGTCAGAGTGTAACGGATACATCTACGAGATTATCTCGTATTATCAAATATTATATATCATGAAAAATGCGATCAAATATTAAATAATACAATTAAATTATTAAATATTATGTCTCTATAACTTTTAGCTTGTCACACAAAGGACAATCCTTGCTCTAAATATGCAATAAAATATATTTCGTCTTCATAAAGAATAAAATATATATTCTAAATTCGTTTTTAATTTTTAAATTAAAAAAAAAAAGAAATTAAAATAAATTTAAATGTTAAAATATTTCATATATATCTGTCGTGCTCTCGTTACTTTGATGCATTATAAAAATGTAATGCTACGCGCACACTCGTAACGAAACATCATCCGCCTCCATTTTTTTTCTCCATGTTGATTTTACTGCATTCAAGCGTTCATTTATTTATTCAATTGAACTTATCAATTTTATTTACGTACGTTTAATTTTCACTATTAAAAACTTTATTGAAAATTCTAGATATGAAAGATATGGCAAATATTACATTTGAAACGATTTTAATAGGGGGATGATTTATTTGTAAGTATGGCAAACGCTAAGTTTTTCTTGTTCGTTCAGCGAAGGGAGACGTTTCGGCGGGTTGTTGCACCGACTCTGGAGTTTCTATTTTCCGATTTTCGCATTCGTGCCCGCGATTTCGTGGTCAAAGACCTCGGAGAGGACTGTCGATGGTCACGTTCCTCGTTTATGGTGCCTTTTCTATATACAAAATACGATAGTATACCGATATAAATGCATGGCGCTCGCAGAAAATGCCACCTGCCGCCACCGCGAAGGACTCTCTCTCTTCTCTCCAAAGCACATTTTCAATGCCTCGACACCATCATATGAATAACAAAATAGCTGTGTAATATGTACGCATAGTTCGCCTTTTTTTTTACCCTCATTGTAAGTTCGCATATTAATATTTATGCGTTATTAAGCGACGTCCCCCGTTCGTGTTTCTATTATATATCTCGTATACGCGTGCTCATTTCGACGCCTGATAAAAAATATTTAATATTTAACATTTTTAATATAAAATATAAACATTTATATATCGAATCTTTTTTCAGGAATTTGGGAATATCTCCGACAGTGAGTCCGAATGCAGTATCGGAAGGTCCACCGCTTAGTTTCAAGGAAAATTGCCAAAGACTCGATTATCTTGTTGATAAACAAAAGAAGCATATATGTGGATTGTCAGAAAAAGCTATGGCAGTATGTAATATTACAATATATTTTATTTAATTCAATATATTTAGCGATATTCTAATAAGAATTTGAAATACCGCTGTAAATATTAAGTGTTTTATTTTTATTTTTATTTATTATTATTTATTCTATTTATACAGAGTATAGCACAAGGAGCACAAATCGGAATTCAAGAATGTCAATATCAATTCAGACATAGTCGATGGAACTGCAGCACGGTTCAGCAGAACTCTAGGAACTCGACTGATATTTTTGGCGGTGTCATGGCTTATAGTAAGTAAAAATAAATAAATAATATATTTGCATTAAAAACCTTTACGTTAACAATTTTCAATCATAAAATAATGTATAGAAATACATTAATTCGCTTAAAATAAACATCGATCGGTACGAGAAAAGTTTATATGCGAAGTCCGACTATGAATGATTCGCTTCGTGCATAAGACAAGTTTGATAAACAAATGCAGCATTTCTTCCACTGAACCGTGATTCGAACCCAAACATTTTTTTCTCAGTATATAACGAATCCATCAGTGCATTACAAAGAACAGAGTATTTACATTAATTAGTAAAATAAATATACGACGCATTATATATTTTTTCCTTCTATTGTGCAGGATCTGCCAAATTCGAACGTATTGTTTGCAAAACATGAATGTCAAATGTAATTTTGACGATAACTATTGTTGTATTTTTTTTATATTTTTAACTATTATAGATAGCAGAGAAGCTGCTTATATATATGCCGTATCGTCTGCATCTGTTGCTTGGGCTATTACTAGATCTTGTTCTAAGGGAGAACTCAACGATTGTTCCTGCGACGATAGGGTTAGAAAAAAAGCACCACGGAATTGGCAATGGGGTGGCTGTTCTGAGGTTCGTTAAAAGTTATTTTAATCTTTTGAGGATCCATGTTTTTCTAAATATTTTTTATATGTGTAATATGAAATAATGAAAGTAGGTATTTAATTAAATTTGTTTTTATTTATAAAAGGATATTCAATATGGGGAGAAATTTAGCAAAGATTTTGTTGACGCCAGAGAAGATAGAAATACGCCAGCGGGTCTTATGAATTTACATAACAATGAAGCCGGACGACGAGTAACCGCTTATAAAAAATTTATATAAAATTATATTTACTTATTTGAATATTGATTAAATAAAATATTTATATTTTCAGGCAATACGTTCCAGGATGCAAAGAGTATGCAAATGCCATGGAATGTCTGGATCTTGCTCGGTTAGAGTATGTTGGCGCAAATTACCTAATTTCAGAGTTGTAGGTGAGGCTTTGACCGCTCGTTATGATGGTGCTTCACACGTAAAAGTAATATATATATATATATATATATTTTATTATTATTGTTTAATTCAATATATACAATGTTTTAAATAAATAATATGTTTATTAGGTTGTCGACAAGAAGCGCGGGAAGAAGAAAAAGCTTCGTCCATATCATCCTGAAATGAAAAAACCGAATAAGACAGATTTGGTATATTTAGATGATTCGCCCGATTATTGCGAAATGAATGAAGAGTTAGTTAATTATTATTTTTTTATATTAAAATTATTTATAATATTTTTTTAGTCTATATAGATCTGTTATTGACAAAGATATATATATATATATTTTTTTTTTTCAATTTTAGTTTCGATATTTTGGGAACACACGGTCGATTGTGCAACAGGACAAGCGCTGGTTCCGACGGTTGTCGACTACTGTGTTGCGGCAGGGGTTATCAGACCAGGGTCCGCGACGTCGACGATAAATGTCGATGTAAATTCGTCTGGTGTTGCAAAGTCGAATGCGAAAGATGTCATTACAAAAGGGACGAACACATCTGCAATTAAAAACGGAGGAAAATATGTCCACGATGAAAATTGTAACATTTTTTTGACAGTAACGAAAGGATAAACTCGAACGTTGTGCCAATTTTATACTTCATCATATCACGAAAAAAAAAATAATACTACGAAACAATGTGTGAATCGAAAGATTTAAATTATTGCCCTTGTCGTCACATTAAATTATTTATTTATTTTTTTTTTCACTTAGCTGACAATAAAAATGTTTAGTTTCCTTTCTATGAGAAAAAAAATGTAAATTATGTTATGAAAACATTCTTTGGATTCGTAAGGTCTCATATGTTCCTAACTTTATTATGTAATGAAAATATTTATTATTATTATTTTTAATTTTTTAACATTTAATATATTACGACATAAAGATGTATTCTCTAAAACTTTTTTTTATCGAAATGAAAAATATTATTTATTTACATTTTTTTATAGGATGTATTAACATTTTTAATATCTGTGTTGATTTTCAGTGACATCTATTGTTTTTATATGAAGTGTGACAAGTATTATAGTTAATTAAAAAAAGCTATCCTAATTAATTGTCCTGAAATACATGTGATTTTCATTTTTATCACAATTATTAATTTAGAGCAATTTTTTTAATTAAAACCATTTATAGATTAAAATGATTTTCTTAATTCAATTCTACTTTATCAAAGAGACAAAAATAATAGTTTTATTAATTTGCATTCAAAAATTATATCCTTTTCCATATTAAATATATACAATAGATGTCATTGATTAAAATTATAGATATTAGAATATATTGTATTATATTCTATATTTGTGTAATTTTAAGAATATAGAAATTTTTCAAAATTATAACGATATATATATATATGATTCACAAATAATTAGAATTATTACTACTTAATAATAATACACAACGCTTTCTATGATTTCCTTTACAATGTTTAACTGTAATTTTTTCCATGTATGTAATTAATATGAATATATTTTGTATTATACGATATGAATTAAATTAAAATAGAGAATAATCGTGATCGGTGTAAGTATTGGAAATTTTATACAACCGTATATAGTTAATGTTAGAATGAAAACTGTGTAAAGAGAAAAAAAAAAGTATAATTAATGAATTGATAAAAAAATTCGCATTGAAATGTAACAAATGTGATCTATATAAGTTGATTAAACTAAATGTATATATTAGATTTAATGTTAAATGAAATAATAATAACTACTATAATAGTCAAATGTATTATATTAATTTATTTATTTAATTTTATTTTTAAAATTCTACCTCATTTTGTACTCTTATAAATAACTATTGATTTTGAAATAAAAATCAATATTACAATTTTTACAATACGAAAATTATTATTTTTTTATTTGTTGTTTATACTATTTCTTTTCAAAATTTATAATTTGCTTAATAAATGTTGCATATATATATATAATAGTTTATATTACCAGTGGCGTCCATTTTTATAACAGTCGTGTATGGATATATTAATTTTATTACATTACCACAAATTTAATAACAAAATCTAAATGAACTAAATATAACAAATTATTTAAAAATCCATGTTTTATTTTTTGTATTTGTTGCACGTATAAAAATGTACGCCACTGTATATTATGAATTATTTTACAGTAGGGTTCAGTTTTTAAATAGTTGAACTTTGTCAAAAATTTAATTGAAATTTAATTTAAATCATTATTGAAAACTACCTCTCAGTATAATAAACAAATAAATATTTTTAAAATGCATTTGTGTCCTTTTTTATATTTTTCAATTAATAAAAATGTTATAAAAGTGGAAATAATAATAATAAGAGACCCTACTGTATTTTAATTACTAAAATAAACTTTCCATTTATCTTTATAATTGTTTAAAAAATTTAAATAGCATCATTGTCCTTGTTTTTATTTTTAACGAATATGTGATTTATTACTTATCCTTTTTTAGCAGTTTTCTTGTAAATATTGAAATATTTTTTCTTTAAGAATTATTTCGAATTTTTGTACATTTACAAATCGTGTACTTATTATTATCAATTATTTACAAAGTATTGTTTATTTCGTTGTAGCGCATGAAAAAGTTAAAATATAATATTATATGTAAATTTTTTTTTAATCTCGTAAATCACGCATACAATCATATTAATTGTGAATGTGTAGAAATATGTATGTATTTTAAATTAATCGATAGAAATAGGCAAAGCTTATGTTTGCATTAAATATGTGGCAAGTTTATTTCTAAGTTTTAGTGTTCATTATTTATTACTGTTTTAGATGAGTAGTGTTAAATCGATGTAAAATTATTTGAATAAATAAAAACTTAATATAAACATCAAATCTATTTTAATTTTATTTTGAAATATATATATATATATATATATATATATATATATATATATATATATATATATATTTATATATATATATATATATATATATATATATTTATATATATATATATATATATATTTATATATATATATATTTATATATATATATATATATATATATATATATATATATATATTATCTGCATGATTTGTTTGCAAAGTAATAATATTACTTTGAAGTCCATCAACTTAAGAAGCTTCAATGTTAATGTTATATTTAATTAACCCATGTCTATAAATTATAGATTTGTCAGAATATCTATATCCAAAATTCAAAATTAAATTTAATTGTGCAATGTATGAAATTTAAAATGGACTTTTCATTATAAATAAAAATTCTTAATTTTATATTAAAATTATGACAGTAAAAAAGCATTTCTTTTTAAATAAATTAAATATAGTAATCAAAATAAAAATTAATTAAATTTATTTCACAAACAATAACAATACCCTAAAATAAATAGACAATGACATATTTTGATTTGTAATTTGATGTTTGTTTTGGCAAACTTATTAAAAGATAAATGGTGATAAAGGCGACAACATGTTAACTTTTTATACATGTTACTGCTAAAGATTATAAATTTAGTTTATATATAAAGTGATCAGATTTTGATATTGACAAAGAGAAATATTATTGAAAGAGAGCAAAAGGTGATAGCAGGGGTACCTGGATGAAAAATTTTATAAAGCAAATATTTTCAATTTTTCGATTTAAAAAGAAAAGCTTTCTGCTTCATGTCATGTCAGTTAAAAAACACGTGAAAAAAATAAAATATAACTGTAGTATTTATTAAAAGAATTTACATCATAATATATAATCTCAAACAAATATTATAACCGCAAGAAGAGTATGCTCGAAAAATTCGTTGTTATTTCACAAGTGTCATAGCGAGCGCGGTTTTATATTGCGACAGTTGTTAAAGATTTTGTTTCAATCATGAGTTTTAATTTTAATAATAAATATTCGACACCTCCGACGGCTTCAGTATTTGGTTCTCCGGCGACTACGGCTACTTCTGCACCTTGTGAGTCAAATCAATTTTTATTATTTTGTACATAACCTATAGCATATCTAATGCGCTGCGTAATTTAATCGACTTATATTTCATATTCTTGTAAATATATATATCTTCGAAATACCTTAAAATATGTGATCAGTTATAAACTATACAAAAAGTAAAGTGGGAGTAATTTTGTATAAGGTGATCAGAAGTCCCGATGTTGGCAGGATAGTTCCGCATTTTAGGAATTTTTCTCGCGTTCCGTGACGTTTTCCAAATGTCTCACTTTTTGTGAGGGAAAGATGAGAAATACGTGATCAAGTGTTTTGGATAAAAGATTCGAGTTAAAAGCAGTAGAAAATCATTGTTTCATAAAACGTTTCATCATGTTGTTTCTCCATCGCTTTCTCCTTCTCCTGCCAATGGCGTCCCGTCATAATTCTTTTCCTCTTTTAACAATGTCTCGCTTCGCTAATGTTAAAAATCTGGTCACTTTAATTTTATAATTAAACTGAATATTTCTATTCTTATTTTTTTAATTGTAGATTTTTCTTAACTTTAGTTCATTTGCGTTTTAATAAGTGCACAAAGAACATATATAATATTAGTAAATAAATACGGTTTCAATTATTTTATTATAGCTACGACGGGGTTTGCATTTGGGACTGCTAATACTGCTGTTAATAAACCAACAACTGGGTTATTTGGAGCTCCAGATGGTATTTAAAAATTAATTCCTTAATTTTAAAACATTCTATGCCTTTAAAATTTAATATTTATTCTAAATTACAGCTTCAAAATCTTTTTCCTTTGCATCTCCTACAACTAATCCGACTACATCTTCTATATTTGGTGCTTCATCCTCAACTTTAACTTTTGGCTCACCTCAGACAACTCAATCGGCTATGTTTGGAGGGACTACAACAACGCAAGCCGCGACTGGATTTAATTTTGTTTCACAACCTGTTCAAAGTGGTTCATCATTTTCTGGATTTGGTTCTCCTTCAACCACTACAACTACTACAAGTGGTTTAAATTTTGGAACGAAACCTGCTAACTCTGCGTGGCCAGCGTTTGGAAGTACAACTTCAGCTGCAACTACTTTTAATTTTGGCCAAACCACTGTGACTACCACAACCGCTTCAGCTGCTTGGGGAACTGGATCTAATTTTTCATTTTTGAATACTAATACTCAACAACCTCAACAACAACAACAACAACAACAAACATTACTTCAACAACCATCACTTCAGCAACCATCACTTCAGCAACCATCACTTCAGCAACCATCACTTCAGCAACCATCACTTCAGCAACCGCCACTTCAGCAACCATCATTGCAACAATCATCACTTCAACAATCACCACTTCAGCAATCGGCACTTCAGCAATCAGCACTTCAGCAATCAGCACTTCAGCAAACAGCACTTCAACAACCATCACTTCAACAGCCATCGCATCAACAACCAACACTTCAGCAACCTACTACTGTGATTTCAGCTGGTTTTGGACAACCGTCTGGATCAGTCGCCGTTTCGCCAGCCACTGGATTCAATTTTGGTCAAACTACTCCTGGGTCGACAAATGCTTTAGGATTAGGCACTGTATCAAAACCTACGTTTGAATTTGGAACTACACCAGCAAACACAACGAATGCTTCGTTTGGTTTTGGCAATCAAACGTCTACAGCATCTCCAATGTTTTCATTTAGTGGAACTACTAATACTGGGACTACTCCCACAACGACACCGAGTTTTTCAATCGCACCGGCGGCTGTTCCTTCTTTTGGATTTAATACCACTAATACAAGCGCTACGACATTGTTTCCCAAACCAGCTACTACAGTTGTAGCTCCTGCGCCCGGTTTTAATTTTGGAACATCACAGCCAGCTGCACCAACAACTACGCAATCAACTGGATTTTCATTTACTCCAAATAGTTCTACGTCAACGCTTAATTCTGCACAAGTATTTTTTTTAAATTAATTATATTCATTTTGTAATTTATTTACTAAAATTATATATTTATTAAAGCCATCGTTAACAACAACAACAGCAACACCTAACACCCAAAGTACACAAGCAAAGCTTACTTCTGGCTTCTTTTTCCCTGCGCAAACGAAACCATCTGAATTTTCGTTTGGAACATCACTTACTACATCTTCAGCTACAACAACTACTACTGCTTCATCTGGATTTACTGGATTTCAATTACCAGTACAAACACAGCCAATTACTACTAGTGCTACAACTACCTCTTCTCTTATTTCGACTACTATTTCAGCACCAATATCCTTACCCAGTGGTATAAATATTTTTAATATATATATATATATATATATATATATATATATATATATATATATATATATATATATATATATATCTATATACTTTCAATTAAATATTAATTTGTAATAATATACGTTAGTAGGTGCTAGTATTTTGACACCAGCGAGTACAGTTGGACTAGTTACATCTGCTACGACCGCGACAGTAGCTCCAATTACTGGATTCCAGTTACCAATTTCATCTACCAACAGTACTACTTCAGCTGCGATTACAACGTATTTATTATATTTATATATACATACATACATATATATATATATATATATATATATATATATATATATATATATATATATATACATCATTTTAATTTATAGAGCTAGTAGTGTGTCGACTCAACCTACTCCGGTCACTTCAATGAATTTTGGACAACTTGAAGATGCAATTAATAAATGGAGTTTAGAACTTGAAGATCAAGAAAAAGTTTTCATTAATCAAGCTACCCAAGTGAATGCGTGGGACAGATTATTAATAGCAAATGGCGAAAAAGTTGGTTTTCTTGTTTTGTATCAATTTTTCTATTATATTCTTATTTTCTTATATTTTTTTCTCAGATTGTAGTGCTTAATGAAGCAGTACAAACTGTTAGAACAGAACAGCAAAGTTTGGATCATGAATTAGATTTTGTGTTAGGCCAACAGAGAGAATTAGAAGAACTTCTTATACCATTAGAAAAAGAATTAAGCAACGTGGTCATAGCCGATCCTGAACGCGAACAAACGTAAGAATCTAATTTGTGATTATTTTTTTTCAAAAAACTTAAACATATTTTGCATTTTAGATATCGGTTAACTGACACCATAGATACTCAGCTAAAACAAATGTCTGAAGATCTGAAAGAAATAATAGAGCATTTAAATGAATCCAATAGGCGAGAAGATAACAATGATCCTGTATGATTTTGTGCTATCTTATATATCTTTATATATTTCTATTGAAATTTTTATCACTGTTGTATAATTTTAGATCATTCAAATTGGGCGTATATTGAATGCTCATATGTCATCTATGCAGTGGATAGATTCTTCTATAGCACAAATTTCGACAAAGTTAGACCAGCTTTCAAATATGCATAATATGCTAAAGAGACACAACAAAAGATCTTTCAATTTAACCTACAAATAGATATATTTTTTTACATTATTTTTTACTGAATGCTTATTTTTTCGATTTAAAATGAAAATAAATTGAAGAAATGAGTTAGATATTTTTTCAAGAACTAATATCTCTTTTTTTTGTATAAGATAAAAACAATATGTAATTGAAATAATTTAATTATGTATTATTATAAAATTTTAAATTTAATAAATAATTGATGGTATAAAACATTGATATGCCATAAAGCCTTCATTTTCCAAAAATAAACTAATTACTTTATTGTGGACTATTGAACATGTAGTTTTAGTATAATTAGATTGGTTTGCATTTAGATAATTACCAAATTTTTTAATATCAATTCTACATGATATAAATTCGTTGTCATCTTCATCATCATCTTCTTTATTATCTGTAAGAAAAAAAATGTTAACGCTTTTATAGATATTTTTGGAATATATATTTATAAAAACATTTTGAGTTTTGACATTTTAAATTTGAATGAACCCAGTGAATCAATTCGTTTTATTATTAAATTTTAATAACGTTACATACACGCACACACACACACACACACATATATATATATATATATATATATAGCTTAATACCATTATTTTTTCTGTTTAATTACAAAATAGAATATAAGATGATTATGTACTTTTAAATGATTGCGTTATAATTTTTTAAAATTAGTTTGGGCTAAAACTCATAAAAAATTAGTTAGTTATTTGAAATATATACTTATTTTATTAAGTATATTTAGCTTTATTGACAAAAAAATGACTTACCATTATAATATTCGACATTTAAGTTGGAAAAAGTGGAGGACACTGTTGCTAAATCAGTTTTTATTTGTAAAATAAATTTACCTCTATTGTTAGCTTTAATTATTAAATCTGAAGACATATTTCTCATCCGATCAATCATTGTTTTCAATTGTTTTAAAGATGGCAACTCTATCGATATCTAAAATATTATCTGATATTCAAACGTGTACGTATATTAAAACATTCATTAAAAATTAATAATACGTTAAAATTAGGTAGTTGAGGTTCAGCAAAAGATTTCCAATCTTTTCTTGATATCACTGTTACAGGTACGTCATGTGTTATTTGTCTGCTATATAATGAATTTGTTGAAGGCTGAAAAGTATATTTAAAGCTTATTAATGAAAACTAATTAGAGGTGATTTTTGCATCCTATAAAACGTCGAGACTACCTACCACTTCTATTTCTAAAGTTAAGCAAGGAAAATCCTTTTTGGTTAATTTCATTTTGATACATTTTGCATTTTGTTTAAGCGCCATTAGCGATCTCGCAAGATGGCCTAAAAATGGTATAAAAAGTATGAATTATTATATAAGAACATTTACTTTCGTAGAGAATACATACCAGTATTGAAACTTAAGTAAATTTCTTTATAAGTTTCATTTACACCTTCCATTAAATACTCAGAAAAAAATGAAGAATGATCAAGTTCACACCAAAGTATAGGAGAAAGTGGTCCACAGTTCTCTTCTGATATAATAAAATAAATAATTGTTTTCGTAAGTCTTATCACACATTCCTTGCAAAGTTTTGAGAGAGTCGTAATGATATCTAAAAATAGGATTAAATAATAGGGTATAATATACAATTTAAAAAATCAAGTGTATAGATTATATATGTACTAAAAATTATATACTTATAAATTCTCTCATAGGTATAGTGTCTATCATAACTGCACGAAACTTCATAGCTGTAGAAATTAACGTTTTCTAATCAAATGAAAATTTTCATTGCACTGACAAATTCGCCGGCGCTCAAATTCAAATATGACATTAATATTAACAATGAATTATATGACCATATCGTTTCATTTGGAACTAAGTATATAAAAACATAACTTTTTAAAAAATATTATTTTAAGAATGTTTTTCCATTATAAAAAGTATTAATATAATACAATTATAAAATAAATCTGACATATCTTTATATATGTTGTAAGACTTATGATATATATATATATATATATATATATATATATATATATATATATATATATATATATATATATATATATATATAATTCATAAAATAAAGATAATGAACTGACTATATTAGATATGTTAGATTGTCGCTTCTGATTTTAGACTAGTATATTTTTGAGTAAGACAAATAAATTTAATATATTATTAGAAACTTATTCAATTATTTAATTTTTCACGATTCAAAGAATCTTGCAAGTTATTTATTTAGTTAAATTATTGCATATTAATTTTATGTATATATAAAATAATTGAATATAATATTTAACAAAAAAAAATATTAATTGATATTAAAACGATTTCGTTTCATAGGTTTGATTTTTTAACATATTAGAAAATGAAAGAAAGTCATATCCGAAATAAAATTTTATATCTGTTCAGTTCAAAATCTATTATCAATTTTTCTGAAAAATAAAGAAAATTATTTGTATTATATAATGGTTATTGTAACAACTTGTCATTTGCTATATTAATTAGGATTGAAAAATACTTGCTTCTTTTGTTTTACTTCCAGAAAGGCTTAAAAATAATTATTTAATTGTAAAAAAGTAATATTGCTACTTATAAACCGACATTGAGGAAATGTTAACTTTGCATTCTGTTGTAAAAAAGGCTTCAAAAAGTTTTAAAAATGTAATCTTTAACTTAAAAATCTTACAAATGACAAATGAGCTTTTTGATTTTTATGAATATTATTTTAGTTAATCTGAATTAATAATTTTTTATATACTACAAAATCATAAAATAAAATATTGCGTTCTTTGAACCCTTATTTTGATACATATTTTTTAGTTTAGGACCGTTGAACGTATTTTTATAATCCTATACAGATTATTATTCCATAATCTTAGTTTTTGTGTTCACGGTAAATTTTTGAACATATAGTGAACTCTTATTGTATTTTACTTTGATTTATAAGTTAAAATGGTTGACAATTTAATTTTTTTTTGGGATAAAATTAAAACAATATCAGTCTTAAGTCCAATTTATATATTTAACTTTTAAATATCAAATTTTAAATTACGTAATACTTGAAAAAGAAATTCTACACATATTTTAATGTATATCGTAATGGGAGGGACGCTAACAAAATATGGCCATAGTTTGGTATGTTTAGTTTAACTAACGGATATGTTGTCTCGTTCGCGCGCACGGGTTCGAGCGAGAGAGGTGATAACGTTCGTAACGTTCGCGGAGGATGCGAGATGGATCGGTGCCTCCGCCCTTGAGGCGGCGCCCTCGCCCTTCGGTCGCCTTCCAAGCTCTCGGGAATTTAAAAGGACACAATAATCGATGACGGATATGGATTTTTCTTCGGAGAAGTCCGACCCCGAACGAGGCCTGTAAGTCTGCATTTAACCGTCGCCTCGCATTCAAACCGAAACCGACTACGTTCACGATTCCGTGTTTCGATCCTCGTCAACGTCAATCATCGATTTGTATGCGCGTTTTATTCGCCGGATCGGTTTATTCACGAAGCTTATTTAACGGCCGTTAACTGTCGCCATTTCAAAGTACGCATTCGGTTTGACAGTTGTAGCTATGCTCATAATCGTCGTCATATGTTTGCACTTTATCGTTCTTTCGTTCGGTTTTGTGCGGTTCTGAACAAATTTTGCATTGCATTCGCCTTTTCGCTGCGTTCATCATTATCGGATCATACGTATTTCTAGGTTATGTTTCTAATTCCGTCTTGATTATATTTAGATGCCGTCGGCCCTAATATGCGATTCGTACGACCATTGCTGTCCGCTAAAAAGTTCATAATATTAGTTACTGCTACTATTTAATTATCATTCCAATCAATTTTACCGATATTTTTTTATCAATTCCGTTCTATCGTTTTTTTTAAAGTTGATTCGTAGTTTGCGCGAAAGGGATATCCATAAATAAATAAATTTTCTAAGATATAATTTTATCGGATTGTTATCTATTATATTATTCTCGTATACATATGTTTTTTTTTTATAGGTACACGTGTTTATAGAATTACGTTTTTTATTTTCACTATAGAGTTCGCTTTGATGTTCTTTTTTATGAATTTAATTTGCTCGATATTTTTTATTAATATTGTACCTTTGTATAATATTTTTATTGTTTGTATATTTTTAGAGAAGAATAATTGAAAATGGCGCATATATTCGTTATATCAAAAATATATAAAATTATTCTTAGACAAGTTGACGTTCACGCTAATTGAATGTTTCGACGGCTATGACCGCTATTAAGTCAATGTGTCATTAAAACACGTCGCTATTTGACGCATTTTCGAAAAAAGTATAATCTTTAAAAGTTGTATAAATCATGAGCTATGATCGATTTGCACATATTTCTATACACATGTTCAATATTTTTTTACAATTTTATTATCTGTTTGTAATAATAATTTAATTTTTATTTTGATAAATAAAAGTGCGTTGAACAACACGGTTATTATTAAGTGTTGAATGAAAAGTGCGTTGAACAACACGGTTATATTTATCTTATGGTGTTTCCTTATATTTCATAATATTTCGAAATTTCCCTTTTAGTCCAATAATTTTCCAAAAAAATATAATTCTTTCAAAAATATTTTTATCGCTAATATTCGTATTCTTCTTAATTTGTTCGTATTGAATTTTCATAATTATATATTAAATAAATTTTATTCTAATTATTTAGTGGATTTCGTTTTATTTTCCCCTTTTATTTTATGTGGAAAATCGCACTTTGTATGTTGACTACCATTGCACCTGTCATTTAACTACTCGTAGAAATACATTTTTTTTACTATTTCCGCCCTATGTTGATTGTTCACGAACTGGATTTCGTTTCAATTGTAACTAAGTCGTAATTATATATATATATATATATATATATATATATATATATATATATATATATATATATATATATATATATATATATATTCTTATTATTTATAGAATCGACGGTACTAAGTCGTTTCGTCAAAAAATGGAGAGTAAAATGAAAGCAAATCAAGAGATGAGGCGTCAAAATTTTCGAAAATGGCTCGAGTTAAATACGACGTAAGTATTAAATTTACAATTTGTTCGTTTTTACATTATTTCATCCTTATAAATCAATTAAAAATTTGTCAATTCTAAGTTTTACATCTTCATTTTTATTTATTGCGTTTGTTTTCATTCAACTTTATGCACTTTTGAAGTTTCATAGTTGTCGTCCCTTATTGGGGAGTTTTTATTCACTATGGGGAAGTTGTGCCAGTGGCGTTACGCGGTTTTATATTTTTACGTAATTTATTTTTATTAGTCACTTCCTTTTTTTATAATATACAATATTAACATAATTAATAATGCACTTTTGACTGAAAGCTTTCATTTTTATATATTTATCATTGTTCAGTACTTGAATACGAAGTAAAACAATAGTGTTATCTAATTATAAATTAGCATAGTAATATATAATTTGTGATATTAATCTGTTCAGTGTCGTAAATTTGATGTAAGTTTTAAAATTTAATATTGTGAATAGTGAGTAAAAACAGATCCAATTGTTCACTATTAATCCTAACCTAATCAATAAATTATAATTGCTTTCTAATTATAATTACATATCACGTATTTATTTTTACGATTTTGAAACATTTTTACAATATTGAAAAATTTAAATTATACTATAAAAGAAATATGTAAATTAAATTGGGGGGAAAAAATAGTACGCCGCTGTCGTTAGACAGTTGTGTACCTCACGCAGTGTTTTCTCATCAGTCGCTGTTCATCTTTGTTCGTGTTTGTGTTTTCGGACTGAGAGCTTTTTTTGCTTAAAGCTCATTTAAATTTTTTTATTTTAAATTAAAGTGAATAAAGTATATAGAAATATGAAAATAGAAATTTAAATTTCATTTTCGTTTAAATTATTTTTTCCCCGTTTTATTTTGGAGACATTTGATTGGCGTTTATAAAATTTTGTGCAGTTTAAAACAGTATATATTAAAAGATGTGCGTTATTTACACGTTCGTCATGTATATACTGTAATTGTTTTTAAATTTGCGATCGGTAATTGTGCATATTGGACCATCGCGAACCGGTCTTATTCTTCTCGCATTCCAAAGCTCTTATGTCGCTTCATTCAAAAATTGTGCTCCATTAAATAAACAAATGTTTAAAATCAGAATTATCTGTATTAATAGTAATAATAATAATAATAATAATAATTGTGAATTATTGTATACGCAGAAACATCGCGTATATTGATAATGATCCGCTCAATTAGCGAATGTGCAAAGTTTCCCGCGTCAATATTTTTATGTGAACTTCGGTGACAACGGACGAACAATAATTATATTTATTTATTATATATATATATATATTAGTTTATATATTATATATTAATTCTGTTGATCAATTGAAAACATCGTTCGTTTGGAATTGTTATGTTTTGATTTCAATTCAAGGGAATGTTGGGCTCTTCAGGGCGGCGTGTGCCCCCTTATTCGTAAGTATTATTAACTATTTTTCGTATATAAATAAAATATTTAAAATGACATTATTTATATTGAAGTGACGTATGCAATTCAATTGTGATTATTTTATTTAAATATGATACGTTTCAAATTAGATTGACATTTAATGAATTAGATAAAAGACTTGAATTATCTTTATTATTTATCTAAAAAAATATGTATGATGTTTATTATCGTCAAATTTATGAAGCTTTTAATGTGTTATCAAAATTTTACAAGTGATCTGTGCGGTTGAACGAATCTTTCGCTTCGTTTGATAAATGCTTACAAGCTCTCGAATAACCGCAGTTCGCTTGAAATTTGATATTTTCAAAATATGGCGGGAAGAGCTGTGTTGTGTTCTATAAATCCTGAAAACGTTCGTGTTTTGTGTGTATTGTTGTCTGTTTTTTTTATCAATTATTAATTATCAAATTTGGATCTGTTTTATAATTATGATTTCATTATATTTATATAATATATAAATATCTGTTTTACAATAATAATGTCGTCATTTCCATTTTTATTTTAAGGATTAGTAATATGAAAAATTATATATTATTGACTTGTATATTATAAATTTTTATAGCATTGTGATATTCTTATTTCCATTTCAAAGCTCTATTAAAAATATCACTAAAAGGATTAAAAAGAATAAAAGCGAAATAAATAGCTCATTTATCTTTTCTTCTACATCCTGCTTAAATGCATTAAATTCGAATGGAATCGAAGTTCCAAGTTAAGATTTTGATTCAAAGCTGTAGTGAATTTGATCTCGGTTTTTGCCGAGGCCTATTTTTTATTTCTACGATTATAGGCTTTTTTTGTCATAAAACGCGTTTTATAGCCACACCTAGTTTCCTGAAGGCCTTTTGAGGAAGTCATAGCTAGTTTTTAGAGATAAGCAAACTATTATTAGTATTATTATTGTTATGATTGATTTTTTTTCTTTTTTTTTTAGTAATTTATTATAGATATATATATTAATAATTGAACATTGTTTTATTATTAATATATAAATTTTTATTATTGACCAACTGTTGTCTTAAAACATTTCCGCTACTTTTCGTACATTGAATTGCTAATGGATATTCTAAAATAATATCACGTAAAGAATGCTTAATTGAACTGACAAAGCAGGTGGTTTTTATTGCTAATTTTTGATGTTCTATTAATAATTTTTATGTAGTAATTTTGTGTTATCTTTATAATGAAAATATTTCAACGCGTATGTATTTCTATACACATATGAAACACCTTATTTTTAGCTTTTTTTAAAACTATATATTAGCTCTTTTTAATTATTTAAATAACGAAATTTGTTTTTTTGGGAATCATCAACCTATCGAACTTTTTTTTTTTATAGAAGTTTATTATTTTTTAATGAATTACAAATTTTACTTTTAGATTGATTTTTGTGTTATGTTACGTAATATGTTTATTCTTTATTCGTGATCCTTAATAAAGATTTCCAGTTTTCAAAATGTGTTCATAATTTATTTACACGTGTTTTTGAGAGGATCCGTTTTTAACACATGGCATTTTCGCAGGATGTTCTTTTTTTCGTATAAGATTTATATGGTAAAGTTACGTTTTGATGCACACGGTTTCATTCACATATTTGTCACGTTAAGATTGAAATATCTTCAGATTTTACGCCAGATTGTTAATTAGACATATATGAACGATCATACGACGAGAAAAAGAAGGAAAAAGAAAATATTTTTTTTTAGTCATCATCATGCCTCTCCATCTATATGTAAAACCTTGGTACTCTGTTTATTCAATATATACATATATTTGAATTTTATATATTTGTATAGGGAGGAATTTTATTGATTTTTTAAATATTACATTTTTTTGAGATCGTATTCATGAAGATATTATTATAATATGAATTTCATTTTTTATTTATTGTAATTTATAGATTGAAAATTGTACTTCGTCAGTACGCGTATATTTTTTTTCTATTAATATTTTGTTTTCGTTTACGTTAAGCAATTTAGGATAGTAACGACTAGATTTTATAATTATTATATAACGTCAATAATAATAATAAAAACTATACGTTTGGTCGTTTTGATTTAATTCCACTAGACACCAGACACATCTGTCCAAGAAGTTAGCATTTGAAAATTCGAAGGCCGCCAAATAGATATCGTTATTAACTATTGTTTATAATATATTAGTTTGATTATGATTTTGAGCTCATTATGTATTTGATTGTATTTATACATTTTTTGTTATATAATAAAAAAACATGTGCACATTTAAATTATCATATTTTGACTATGTAAATGTGCAATTTTTTCTAATTTTACATATTTTATGGTAGAATTTAGTAGATATAATTTTTATTATTATTTATTTCGAAGTGTTTTTGGATTTATTTTGAATTAATTATTCATAAGCTGTAATTTATAATAGATATTAATATGTATATTGTTGTATATCAATTTATACATTCAATTCACGCATCAACAATAATCTATTCTAATAAGATATTAATTTACTGATTTTTAATCAATAATAACATCTATTTAAAATTTTCAAATTTGCATAAAACTCACTTATATTTTGTTATTAATTTATGTTTAATACTTTGTAAGAACAAAAATATACACGCAAACGTGTGTGTGTGTGTGTGTGTGTGTGTGTGCATATATGTAATCACGTAATATAAACACCATTATAATGTCTTGTGTAATAAACAAGTGACATCAATAACAATACAAAATTGGTACTATTTAATATCTTGCGCTATATGTCTCGTCTCAAAAATTGAATTTGATAAATGCAAATCGCATTTTCCTCGAAGGACATGATTATTATAAATTGCTATTTTTCGCTATTGCCAATTGTTTCACTACATCCTTTAGATGAATATATCCGGTATATTTATTTTTAGGAATAGTTATATTAATTATTTGTCTTTTTATTAGACTTGGTGCGTCATCTTTCCCCATAAGTTTTATTGTAATATTAATTTAGCTGTACAATATTTTATGCATGGGGGTAGTAAGGGTGTTTCGGTGTCTTTGAACTCTCAATGGCCATCTGCTTGTTTTTTAACCCTCGCGATTCGATGTTATCGAAGCCAATTTTTGTTTTTTTGTTAAAGATGATATTGTGGATAGTTTTCTAATTTATCTTTGGACACAAATTAATTAATTGATTTTGTACTTTTTTTTGCAATCTTTCATAAATTTATTAAAAAGTTATATATATAAATATAAATCTTTTTACCGTGCCAATTTATAGTCTAGTTTATATGATTTCGATAAAATCATTATACAATTCGATATTCTTCCGCGATGTGATATAGTATTGTTTTATGGCTCGTCGACCGTGTTATTGTACTTCCCTGGCCTTGTCCATGCAAAACGACCCCCGCACCGGGTGCTTTTGCGGCATCACGAGGGGTCGACAGCACGCGACAGTCGAACATCTGCCCTTAACGGGAAGACCCCCAACTTCCGTATGTGTGTATGAATAAACTCATTCCGCCGCTACCTCCCTATAACTTTCAATATGTCGTATATGCAATGCAAGCAGTCGAATAAAATATTTTTTTATGGTGCGCAAGAGGTATTGTGTAATTATTTATATGTTTGCTGACGGGTGTGTCGCATCGCATCTCAAGATTTTCGTTAAATCTTCAATGATTTCTTTGATCGATCCGATCGTTTTTCGTGTCATATTTATAATTGGAAATTCCATTCTATGCATATGAGTATTATTGAAATGCGCAAAAATTGTCGATTTCATTCATATAATTCTCATTAGTTACGTATTTTGCATAATTTTCTAATAAAATTCGTATAACGTGCAATTTAATCTATACAATGCAACAATTTTATTATTATTTTTGCCGATTTGACTATTATTTACTTTATTTTTTTCAATAAAAACATACCAACTCGGAATTTCACTATTATAATTAGTATTTTTTTAATTTATTTTAATTTTTATTTCATTATTTACATAATTTCATTTGCATTTTTATAAAAATGAATAATTTTGCAACATGTTATTTAACTCCAGAAAAATGTAGAAATTGTTTTAAGGTTATGCGCGATAACAGATTAAATTTTGCTATTGAAAAAAAAAACTAAGACTGGGTCGCGGTGAACAACCTTTGCTTTTTGTATAAAATAAAGTTACTCTCCCCTTCAAAGGTGTTAAGGTAAAGGTAAGACATAGCTCGAAGGGAAAAACTAGTATGTTTGTATTTCACATGTGTGTGTATACAAAATGTGCATCCCTTTAAGGGGGACGTAAAGGTGAAGGACCAAAGAAATTATTATGCTATACAACAACATATAAATATATGTTTATAATAAAAGTGTTATGTATGAAAGTTTGTATTTTTCTCATAATTTGAATGAAGAAATAAAATATATAGTTTATTTCTTTAAATTATTTTAATTACTATTTTTGTACAACTAAACATTTCTTTTATTAGTTATTCATCATTTAATATTTTCATTAAAATTTTTCTATAAATTACCAGAAGCGCAAAATTCATCGATTATTTTTAAATGATTTACATTTTTCTTCGATTTTTCGATGCAGCTGTTTGTTGAATTTTTCGTTTGTCGATCGCGTTGTATTCGCGAGCCGCGCATTTACCACCGCTGCTTTATAATAATGTTCACCTTCGATTCCTTGTTCCTTAAATCATTTGTCCTCATTGTATAACATTTTCTTTTTGTGCGCGTGGGTCAATAAGAAAGTACGTACACCCGTTTCCACAAATTGAACAGCTGTTTGGTGCGATGGCACGAGGGGGATTCCTTATCTATGCTAAGCAAACTGTTTTTGAAAGAATAAATATATATATGTGTTTCAAAAAAAAGACCTAAGAAAAACTTGCCCTCATAAAATATTTCACCTTTACTTTAAGATGTACGGTATTTTAAATTACAGTAATCCGCTTTTTTTTTTAACTTAATGCCCCTAATTTTTTTTATTACTATTATATAATAGGTTATCCTCAGTACGTGTTCTTGTGCGATCATTTAGCACACCTGCAAAACGTGTCAATTTTAATTTAATATTTATTTATATCGATCATTTAAAATATAATTAATTTCGCTTGTAAAATTTGGAACATTTTAATTATAAATTACTTTTTTTTGTGAAAAATTTACAATTTTTGCCGACGAATTGCAGTTTGTATGGTGATATTTTCTTTACAGCCTTCACGTTTTATATTATTCGATCCCGACTTCATAAGAATGTTTATACATTTTGAAAAAAAATCGAACCAGTTGTAATTGTATAAAGATTGGTTTATATATTATATTTATGACCCTATTTTTATACTTTCTTGAAATTTTTCACATGCCAATATGTGGAAAAGTTTACCTAGTTCTCGATTTTTTTTCCGTACGGATTTTTTTTTTCGAGATTTAACCCAGAATCTGAAGGGCGTTACCCTAAACGGGAACAAGTCGTCTGTGAGAGATTTGATTACAATAGTGTCTGGCCCTTTTTTTGAATATTTTTTTTCTTTCCCGTCAATAATTAGGTCTTTTTATCCAGTTTGCCATCATTTCGTGGGAATGCAATACGTTTTTGTGTTATTTAAAAATTAAAATATCCGTATTTGCTCTTTAAAATTTTTACAATCTTCAATGTATTGTATATATCAATTTTAGTTTTGAAATCTCGAATATGAACTGTAAAGAAAAGGAAAGAGTATTATTTTTTTTCTCTACCGTGTGAAAGAATATAATACTTCTTTGACAGTTCTTGACCGGTATTGTTCTCTTCCTTGCTTGAAATTCGTACAACCAAAATTATTATTAAAATAAAATAAAATGAAAAAGTTAAACCGGTCCGCGTAATTTTCGCTCTCATAAGATCTTTCCTGGTTTTCAAATCTTTAATTCTGTATTGCCAGGTCAAATAAGGTTGTTTTTCTTTTTCTTTTTTTTGCCTCTGCGACATTTTCAAAGGATCCAGACGCTTTTGTAAACTTTTGTCATTTGTTGCAACACTTCGCGCAACTTTGACCTACCGCTCTTTTTGTAACCTTTTCTAATTTACATATGTGAAAATTAAAAAAAAAAGTTCACTTTTGACGTGTCGCTGATGATATGCAGAAAGCATTGTGGTGTATTTCCATTTCGATACAATATGTCGGTAATGACGATGATACATTTGACTTGTCGTCAGGTGGTTTCGCATAGGGGTTTCACTTACGATGTACAATGCTCATTTCCTTCCGAATTTCCCCATGGTTTTATTAGAATTCAAATTTATCGTGTACCATATGTTATTTTAAAAGTTTATTTCATGTGAACGTTTATTTAATTACAATTTGTATATAGTAATACTTGTTAATGTTGATAGATAACATAGCATATTTTTTTATTATAATATACTATAATTTATATAGTTGATTATTTTCATAGTGTCTAATGGTTATTTTAATATTTAATAATATGTAATTGATGTTTTCTTTTGTCTTCTAATATTACTATAAAATTTTTCATGTTTTATTAAAACCGTTCGTGTTAACAGTGTTTAAATATACTGCCTTTGCTGTTCTATTATACATCCATTTTGCTTTTAAAATTCACGATTTCTTTATATATTAAAAAAGAAAGGGAAATAGAGAGTGCCGAAAATTTACCCACAACGTATCTCCCGTTTTTTTGGGGATGTGTGCATTTTTTGAATGCACTGTCAATTTTTTTCTTCTGCATGTGTCGTTGAGCTTTTTGCATTAATTTATTCTTTTGTGCATTTTTGTATAAGCAGAGGCAAGTCTATACTTGTCCTCATTGCATTATTGCACAGGTTAGATCCCTATTATATATCCCTTTAATGCTTCAATGTTTCTTATAATAGTCACCCCTTTTCGATCGTCTCTTGAAATGTATATATATATATATATATATATATATATATATATATATATATAAATTAAAATTGAAATTTTAGTTTTAATTTAAATATCACAATATTATATATTATTTTATAATTTTGTAGTCAGCATGATAGGACAGTGATTAAATGCAAATCCTTCGCACAGTACTTATGAAAGATTTTCTAGATCGGATTAATCGCGATGTATTTTTATCGCATTTGTACGTTGTTTACCCTCGAAAATGCGGCAACCCATACACGTTTAAAAAAAACCATACACACACACACACCCCACAAATTCAGTCGTGGGAACGCATTAACCCTCCATTGGTCGAATATATACACACTCACATATATATGTGTTGTACCATGTCGTTTCCCACCGTTTATAACAATGGTGGTTCCACTGCAACCATATTAATGCATACCTGTTAAACGGGGAACTCCGATATGTTTATGCATCGGGATTGCATCATCGCCTTGCAAAAATTCTCCTTCCTTATTATTTATGTATCGAACTTTTCTATTGATATCAAATGTTATCCTCTATCGTGTATCATAAACCTTTTTTTGTTGTTGCTGTTGTTGTTGTTGTTGTTGTTTGGGTCCTTGGTATTGTCGAAATTTATTTACCTTTTATAAAATAAATTTTGGTTGTTGCTTGCTAAAAATATTTTTTAATTTAATTCATTAAATTTCTATAATAGTTTTAAAGATATCGTTGAATCATACTCTACTAAATAAGATTTTTTTCAAGTAGTAATACATAATACGTAATTTATTTATAAAGTTAATATAACTCGATTTTTTTTTAATTTGGATTTTTAAACAGAATTCAATTTAGTTTTGTAATTTAACAATATATTGTTATAAAGATATTTTAAGATGTTTAAAATCTATATTTATTATTTGTGAAGCATTATTTATTCGAGTTATCAAAGTTAACGAGAAGTAAAGTGATACATGTTTTTTTTTTATTATTGTTAAAATAAAAAATAACCAATTGCTGCAAGCCACATTGTAATAAATAAAAAAATATATTACATCACTGTTGATACTGTCATAGTCGTAAATGATTATAACACAGTCGTTGATGTTTAAAGTACGTACGTCTCCACGAGAGGTTTAGATTAAATAAATATAAAATGAAAATTGATTATTTGCAATCGTTAAAATAAAAAAAAATATAATACACATATATCTGTGTATTAGGTACCATATATCAAGTATTTAATTAACGAATTAATTAATTAACTAATTCAAATTTTGAATTTGGTGTCGAAATTAATCGAATATTTTTTCAAGATCATCCAATAGTTAAATCTATATGAAAAGTTATTTTTTTTCTTAACCTCACTTTTAGAATTTCTAGTCACCTTCATCACAAATATTACGTGAATAATCTCTCCTGTCTAAACAGTAACACTTCAAAAAAACATTTCTTTATGAATATTTCTTTGTTATAATAACATATATTCACGTTTGGAATGTCTGTCTATTTTATCGTTGTTTGTTTTAACCTAAATGTTTCTTCTAGTGCTCTCGAAAGAAATACGGTTTTCTGTGATATTTCATATTCTGTTTAATCTGTATTTTTAATTACTTGACAACGTTTACTAATCTGCATCTTGTAAAATTGCATTGTTTTTATTATAATTATAAATCTTTTGCGGTTTTTTAGTAACTGCGGATGGGTAGTCGGATTTCATGGAAAAGAAATTTAAAAAATAATGTAATATATATACTTCATAGTAATTGTGCTTTTTGATTTTATTTTAAATAAATTTTAGTTTTATTAGTAGAAATCGAAAAGGGGTTGAAGGGGGTCGCTTCGCATTTTGAGAAGCTTCTACTTTCGCCCCCGCTTATTATTATTTTTGTGTACACCTTTTGCCTATGGCACGCGTTTATTTATTTATTTTTTTTTATTAACCTTTTCATTGTCATAGCACGCATTCTATATATGTACGCACACAAGCATTTTGTTGCATCTGCATCATAACTAGGCTTTAATTAATGATTTTATATCCTAAAAATGAGATAAATTTTATCCATTATATTTTTAGTTAATTATTCATTTTTATTTTGAATTTGTATGCGTATACTAAATATTCATATTTAATATAATTATATATATATGTGTGTGTGTGTTTTTTAACTTCCTTTTGGTATGCAGATTGCTCTTTATCTTATTATGGTGTATATTTTATTTTTATGTTATGATTCATATAAATGATGTTTATATGTGTAAACCGAGAAAACGCAGATGCTTGACATTTGACATTTTTGCAGTTTGATTACAGAATAATTAATTATTTGATTTGAATAAAATAAATTGAATACGTTAAAATTTAATTCATATCTATATTTCTTTCTGTTTTAGTAAATATATATGTATATTGTAAATGATATTTATATATATTTTAAATCTTTCATTTATTATTTTGATTGTATCGCGGTTCATCGTTAACTAATTATTTGAACGTGCTTTATTACTGTATTTTATTATTGCTCAATAATGAACAGAAGGGAATATTTTGTCACAATGAAACGTATCGAATATTTATTCTATAGTATTTCGCACTTTATAAGAATATGGGGGCATCATTTTATTTGCAGCTGCCCTCTGCACCAGATGTATATTTTTTAATTCAACATTCTCTCATGTATATATTTATAATAAACGTGTAGACATATATATATATTTTTTCAATATTGAAACTTATTGTTCATTTAAAATAACCTATTCTTAATCAATAATAATATCAAGTAAAATAGTCAAGCGGTAATTGCGTGAATTTGTTAAGCAATTAGATTTTCCATCCCTAAATCCTTTTAACTCACCAAAAATATAATGTTCTTTAGAAGAAGAAAACACAACTAATTTGATTTTACTTTTTTTTTAGATTTTACATTTGATAATTTATTGATATGATAATTATTGTTTTATTATTACGTAATTAGTATATTTTATTTAGATTATCTTTGATGGGAAAAATTTGTATTGTAAATGTTAACCCTATTGATGACTCGTATATATTATATTTTTTTACAGTAATAAATATTAACCGGTTCTACTTGGTTGTTATGATGGTAAAATACATGATCGAATTATACATTTATAATATCTTTTTACAATTATGCTTTTTTTCATACAATTTGATGACTCATAGTAAAATTTACATTAATTAGTTTTTTCATGTTTATTTTTGACACGGCACAAATATAATGTCAGCTAATCATAAAGATTTATTACGTGATTATCATATTTTTAATTTTAATATTGACAAAAATAATTTGAGAATTTTTTGTAATAAAAATTTAGTATGTCTTTAGTGAGCATTTATAAATAAAAATATTTTTTGTACGAATTGAGAATATTTCTATCTATTTTTGCTATTTTTTCGTAATGTAATATTATATTATTGTCATTGATTTGTTGACTATGTCCATTTCAAACATTTATAGTGGGAAAGCTAAACCTGTGGATCCTTCTTCGAAAAACAGGTTATCTTTAGTATTTTTTTAACTACATTAGAATAGGGCGCTAAAGGATCTCACGGATCCTCCTAGACTCGCATACAAATAATCTATTCTACAATAATTCATGCGCATTTTTTTCTCTATAACTTATTATGTAAACTAAAATGCACATATATTGTAGATTTATATATAATAAAGATATAATCCTTTCGTCGATTTTTTAAATTAAAAAAATTTATACAAGACATCCTTTTTTGTCAATCGTTTAAAGATTATTATATATGGTATATGTAGGTTACCATATCCTGATTTATTATATCCGCTCTTTAATATTATATAAAAAATAGGAATTTATACATACACGCACACGTGTTGAAGTAAGTCATTTCACTATTGAATTTTATCAACACGTGCATCCTAGATTATATCCTTTGCTTATCAAAAGTGCCGATTTTTATCAATTATAATGTATTATAATTGATATAGTTTAATACAGTGGTTTTTAACTTTTTTATTTTTCATGGCTTTGATATTAATGCAATCTAGAGAATTGATGGATTTTTTTTTTTAGGTTAAGAGTAAATAAATAAAAAAAATTGCTAGATGAGCGAACAGGTATTATGTGGCACGTTACTTTATTACACGAAATCCTCAATATGGATTTTGTGGTTTTCGTCAGGATGGACAACTAGTATCCGCGGTTGAGCGAGTAAGTTGACCAAACAACCCTTGAAGGAAGCGACCTGTCGTTAGTTTGCTTCGCGATGCATATATCCTGTTTCAATATTACTAACCCCATATCTATTATATGAAAGGGGAAAACGCTTTATTTCAATCGTTTTTTTTTCTATGTAGAAAAATCGTAAATTCTTGGATTTATTTCATATAATATTTGCATATTTACTTTTTGTTTTCGTAGTTTTAATTTATTTGAAATATCAAGACACGTCTAGATTCCCACACATCTAATATTTATACTTCTTATTTTTTGTTATTCTGTGTTGCGAAATTCAAATAATACATTTTTTTATTTAGCAGTGTAATGATATTATTCATTACATCTTTCAGAAATAGCTAGAAAATAAAAATTTCGAAAATAAGTAAATTTCAAAATTAGCTAGATAAAGTATTTTTTTCAACAATTAAAATAGTTAAGCACATACGAGATGTTCTACCTTTATACGTCAAAAATTTCGTATTCAAGAATAAATACATATATGAAAAAATATTTCCATTTTTTTTCTGAGTTCGCCAATTTAATAAAATATGAAATTTAATCAAAATAGATATTGAAAAATGTACCGAACATTTACTTGGAAAGGTATTTCATTTTCACATTTTTACCTGATTTCGTTCATTTGTATTCAGAGACTGAACAATCAGTTTCGGCTAGACCTTGGTCACGGTCAGCACAAACTCAAATGTGTTCTACACATTTTTATTATTATTATTTTTTTCATATTTCACTATGAGTACATTTTTAAACTTTTAAATAAGTTTATAATATGAGTTCCGCCAGTATCATTGATCAATTTTATTTTTCGTAAGTAATCTTTATTACATTTTTATTTTGCTTGCGATTTCATGATAGGACGCTATTAGAATTTATATCGTTCTTTTATATTCTGTTATTTAAAAATAACGCCAAATATTACACGTATCATATAATATTATTATAAATCCTTAATATTATACGATATAATTTTTTGCATTTAATCAGTTCATTTGTTATATTAAATGCGCAATTTAAAAATATTTTATGATACAAAATTAAAATAAAAGAACTATTTATCGAGATTTTTTTTGTTTTTATCCTTTTTTTCTTATTTATTTACTCGATTTTTTTATTTTAAAATATTTAAATTTTCTTAAAATTTATTTACATATTTAGTATTATGGATATAAAAAAATATTGAAAACCGCCTACGTGAATATTTCAAATGTTTCAAACATTTGAATGAATGAGTCTACGGTTATGAATGCAATTTGGCAGTTACGAATTATATTTGCATATCTAATATTGTATGATGTCATATTACTATAATATATGTTAAATGATTTACAATTGTTCATATCTTCCTGTGTAGTTTGCTTCAAGGTTTTGAGAATGATAAAAAAATTCTTCCTTTTTTTTGATATTGAGCGATTCCTATCTAACGTATATTATATCGTATTATTAGAAAGCGAGTTTTAAATAGAATTTTGACACCGTAATAAAAACAAAAAAAAAATGTTGAAATGATATGAGTTTATATATATGTTCTTATTTTTTTTTATAGTGTACCGAAAGATGAGAGCGAATCTAGTGATGAATCTTCAGACGAAGATTCCGGTGCCAACGATGATATCACCAAGGGTCCATTTGGTAGAAAGAATATCAATAAAGGTCGTTGGAGTAAAGAAGAAGTAAGTTGTACATATTTTAGTTTTTTTGTGTATTTGTTTTTCTTGAGTGAGAGTTTTGAAAAGGGATGTTTGGCAATTGTGGTTATCAACCCATTTGGTATATTATATTCGTGTAATGTTTTCCCTTTCTTGTTTAAACTGGTTTCTTTGCAATTATTCCCTCAAAATTTTGTTCATTGTTATTTTTATATGGTTTTATATTTTAATTCTGTTGTTATAATATTTTTAATTCGAATTTTTATTTATTTATTATTAATTAAAAAATAACAATTACAAAATAAGTATGGTGTATAAGGTTTTTAAATTTGTTTTAGTTAAATATATTTTGATGCATATAAGAATTTAAGTTTCATTACTACCTGCTGTCGTTTTTTATTCAAGGGTCTTCACCATGAATATACTCTTCCCTTAATAATTTATATGTGTACCACTTTTTTGGGATATAAGAGGGTTAAAATCTCTTATATTCCCTTGGGTTAAACTAGTTTTTTTTTATTTTCACCTATACTATTCTTTCTGTGGGGTTTTATTTCTTTACTAGTCTAGGAATAGTCAGAGAATAATTTCCATTGCTTTTGAGTGTCAATTTTAAAACATTTTGTTTTAATATTATATAATATTTAATTAATTTTTATCATATTATATGAATTAAATTCATTTTTTACTAGGATAATCGATTGAAGGTTTTGGTTGAAACTTATGGACAACGTTGGGATACAATAGCTTCACATTTTTGCGATAGATCAGAAGTTCAATGTCAACAGCGTTGGACCAAGGTGGTGAATCCAGAACTCATAAAAGGTCCTTGGACCAAAGAAGTACGTACATACAAATTTATTTACTATAATTTTAACACCTTATATACTTGTATAATAAATATAGTATATGTAAAACGTGGTTTTTGCCGTTATAAGCGGATCTTAACCAGATTTGAATTTTTTTTACATACCATTAGCTGGAAACGTTCAGAATCAGCTGTTGCTAGTTTTTATGGTGACGTAATTTTGTCGTTTTTATTTATTTGTTGAGTACACATTTGTTTTTTTTTTTTTATTACCAGTCCTGTTCAATAATAAAAAAAGCTGGCGTTAGGTATGAACTTGCGAATAAATAAATTAGTAATGGGCATTCTTGTTTTTTTTTCTTTTACTACCACGAGGCGGTTCATCTCCCATTCAACTTATCTTTTTGACTATGTTTGTCGAAAACGAGATGAGTTTTTTGTCTATTTTCAATAAGCTGTGCTTGACCTTGGCTAGTAACTGATCTACACGAGCTACATTTGAATTTTTTCTGTATAGGATTATAATACCTGATTAAAGATTATGAATTACTTATTATTATTATTATTATTATAATTATAGGAAGATGATAAAGTCGTGGAACTGGTTAATAAATATGGTCCTAAAAGATGGTCTGTTATTGCGAGACATTTGCATGGTAGAATAGGTAAACAATGTCGAGAAAGATGGCATAACCATCTAAATCCAGGAATCAACAAAGGTGCATGGACTGAAAAAGAAGATCGAATAATTTATCGTGCTCATCAAATTTTAGGTAATCAATGGGCTAAAATTGCGAAATTGCTTCCTGGAAGGTAGGTTTCTATTTTAGGATATGATTTTTTATGTATAAAAAGCTTTATTATATTATTGTTTTATTTTCTCTTTAGAACTGATAATGCAATTAAAAATCACTGGAATTCTACAATGCGTAGAAAATATGATGCAGAGGATGTTTCTTTGTCATCAGTAATGCGCAAACGTCGTTTAACACAGAAAGATATCGAATCGATTGATATAGATCAAACAGTTGTTGAAACGATTGATTTAGCACATAATTCTTTATCCAGTGATAGTTCAGATGTTAATTTGAAAATTCCATTGAATTCTTTTGAAAATGATCATAATTGTTATACTCGAAGTAAATTTGATGAGATTAAACTTGATACTGTTATTTCATCTCTTGTAACGAACGATAATATTGTTCAAGAAACATCAGCAATTTCACGAGATGTCTCAAAAATTCAGAACCCCCCAATTGTGAAAGAAGAAATTATTTCTAGTAGTGTAAGAATTTTAATTCTCATTTTATATCGAGTTTTTAAAGAAAATATGATGAATTCTCATAAAATATATTTTTTTTTATTTTTAGAAATGGCAATCTAAATTTTACGACGTTTCAAATAGTAACCATTCCAGCAATAATGATTTATCCCCAGAACTTGTCATCGACGATAGTCAATCTTCAATCCCTATTACTGAGGCTAATATTACTGATACTCAGTTTCCAGATAAAGTCAGTAAGCAACATCAACTCTACATACAATTGTTACAAAGTAAAGTTAATGGTAATGCTCCAACTGAAGTTGCTGTTACTCCAGAAAAAGTTTCTGAGTCAGACAAAAATATTGATTTTGTGGAAGATTCACCTTATGGGTAATTTATATATATATATATATATATATATATTAAAATTTATATACATATCAAGATTTAAGTTTAATAGTACTTTTATATTTATAGGCTTACTAAAATCGAAACTCTTGAAAATAATATGTCACCACGTATGTTAAGTATTTCTAAAAAGATACTGAATGAAGATCGTTTGGGATGCATAGATTTTGATAAAGATTTCAAAGGTTTGTCCCCAGGTACAGTTTTACAGATCGCAACTCAATATATAAAAATTTTATTGTAATAATATTGTAATAATTTTTCTATTTAAATTTTTTTTTTCAGTAAAAAATTTTGCTCCACAAGAAGACATCAATGATCTGTCAAGTACTCTATCACCAAATAATGCTAATACATCTGGCAGAAGTGCTTCTCCACCACCAATATTACGCCGTGGACGGTCTAGGAAACAAACAGTTTCTACTTCAAATACAGAAATTCAACAACCGGTATGCATTAATATATTTAATCCTAATATCACACACCATCAAATTTTCGAAATAGTATTAAATATTTTTTTAAGGTATTGCATACATGGAGTGACGACCCTTCTATAAAGTATATTACTCCAATTAAAGCTTTACCATTTAGTCCATCTCAATTCTTCAATAATCCTCCTTCGTTATCATTTGAAGTTTCTTTGGCAACAACGCCTGAAAAAGTTAGTTCTCCGAAATCAGTTAAGGTTTGTATCTATTTTTTTTATGATATGTAATATTTAAAAATTATTATTGTATGAAGATTTAAAATGTATATGAAATTTATAGGAGAGTCCATTACATACGCCGACTCCTAATATAAATGTGGCATATTCAAATAATTCTACATTTATTACTCCTATACAGAGGAAAAATTTATCGAATTTTACTCCAAGGTATTTAATAATTTTGAATTTTAGTAAATTTTTAATGATTTTTATAATCATAATATTTTTTTTTCAGAACACCAACGCCATTTAAAAAAGCAATGGCCGAAATCGAAATGAAATCTGGTCAAATAAAATTGGAATTTTGTTCTCCGGGTAATTTAGTTGCTGATATTACAGAAATGATAAAGAGGGAAGAAGAAAGTAATAATAGTTTACAATTTGATGATTCACGAACGACAAGCACTAGTATTGATTCATCATCATCTACATTACTCGATGATTCTGTTTTAGTGCAAAATGAACATGTAGTTATTTTTATTTGATTATTCACATAACTTTTATCAGTACGACAATAAAATATAATGAAATGTCGAATTTATTTCAAATTTATAGGTTCAGTATGATTCTGGGATTGCATCGTTGAAAAGAACATCTTCAGATGGACGTAATAATGTTAATGTGAATCAAAATACAGTAGGGTGCGGTAAAGAAAATACTGTTCCCAGTGGTGGTCATAAGCGAGCAAGGAAGGCTTTGGTACATTCTTGGACGAGTACCCCTAATACTTCTGACTCGTTAGGAGCGACTCATCACAGTAATAATAGCGATCAAAAAGTGACAAATTTATTCATAGAAACACCGGTAAATTAATTTCTATAATTATATGAAATGTTATATTTTTTTTGAATGACTAAAACGACATCTTTTTTATTATAATCCAGAGTAAATCTTTATACTCTAATGCCTCAATGTTTTCTCCGCCTTCAATAACAAAACACATTGGTGACGAATCGACGAGTCTTCATAGCATATTGAGTTTAGATGACACTCCTGATGCGAGTTTGTTGAAGTCAGATGGAAGAAAGAATGAGAATTCCTCTGCCAACATTATAACCAAGGTACAACACGAGGAACTTTCCTTTCACCCACATATCCAACCTCTTAAAACCGATCACTATAACCAAGCTTATCAAAATTTGATGTTTAATAATAAATCTAATAATTTCTATTCTACTAACATATATTCAATTAAAGGTGATTTAGACAATTACCAAACTAAAATAAATACAAATAGTAATCAGGCAACTAACATAAAGAATCATGTTAGCCAGCAATATGACAGTCATTTTTATAATAGTTTTATACCATCTTCAAAACGTGCTAATAATTTTGATATCTCTAATGACGAATCTTGTTCATCCGAGCAATATAGTTTTAGTAGATTAAATGCAGAACGTTTTAAAGCTATAAATAACTCTTATGAAGAGTTACGAAATACTCCATCGGAACCAAATTATTTAAAAAATATTACGAATAAAATATCAAATAATAATATTTTAGCTCCGAAAGCTACTTTGGTAGATGCCGTTGCAAATCATATATATAAAGTTACAAATCAGAAGCCTCCAATTGCGACTATTCACAGTATTATATCTCAGAAACAGTTACATAAAAAAATCGATAATAGTAAGTATAATGAGGAAAATATTCCTTGGCAATCTTGTCCAAAAACTAATGAGAATAGTAATGATAAAAATGTAGACGATTTTTGGATCGATTTTTCAATGTTACAATAATATTTTTTGTATGATCAATTTTTTTTTCTTCATTAGTACTTTTTGGATAAATTTTGATGCGTCAATTTATCAGCGGATCAAATTGTTCGACCAATTATTTTACTAATGAGATATTCCATCGAATTTTAAAAAGATTTTTAATATTTAGTTGTGAAAAGTTGTTGATTTTTTTTGTTATAGAACTATGTATTTAGTTATTTATTTAAATTATTCATGAAGTTAATTAACGTCCTTGTAAATAATTTAATTTGTCGTTGTTTTTATACTGGATAATATATAAATAATTATATAGTAATGTAAAGATTTCGATTTAAGTATAATATTTTAGATTATATATGATCTAATTAATATACATATAAATATTAACAACTTCCAAAGGCATGATACCAAATAATATTTTTTCTTACGTATAACAGTATATCCCAGAATTAACATGGATTTAATGAATTGCTATTACTATGTATTCAATTACTAGTCTTAACTGGTGTATGTTTTAAATGGCATGTTTTATATATTTTATTATTTTCGCTTAAATGATTACATTTGCTGAAATTTGTAAATAGTATTAAAAAAGCATTGTTACCTTAAAAATATTTTCAAATATTTTTGGTTTATCTTTATTTCTTCTTATCGTTTAATAGAATATTTTTTTAAAGTCTTTTTTTTTTCAATATTTGTATCATTTCCACTTTATAAATATTTTTGAAAAAGTTTATAAAGTAAGTGTCTGCTATATAGCAATAATTTTTAAATCAATAGAATTTTTTTAACACATGATCAAGATTCTAAATTCTAATGAATTTTAATTATCATATTTTGATAATCATATGATTGAACTTTCCAATTAGTAAGATTTGATCATTTTTTTTCTTATTTAATTGATCTAAAAAGGTAGTAAAATATTTGACGTTCGTCGTTCTGCCCTGTTGCAGATAAACTGTTAGTAAGATTTCTCAAATATCAAAAAACTGATATCATGATTTTCTTCTTGATTATGATACGTTTTCTTTAGCCTTTCCCAAAGTCGTTTTTGCTCTATAATAATATACAACAATAAATTATTGCAATAAACACAATAATGTTATATTTTTGAGTCAAGAATCCATATACTACTGAAAGTTTTCTTATCTTCAGAATAATAATTTGACAAGATACTTTCTTTTGGATATACCAATAATATTAATTGTTATCAATTTTAATCAGCAAGTCATTGGTAAAGTTTTTTTTTATTATGATTATGTAGTTGTGATGTATTTTAGTTCTTTCAAACATTAAATATTTCTAGTGTTTCAACCTTGCTAAGTTTGCAACCATCGTTTAATTACAAATATTATAACATTGCAAATGAAAATTATTTTATTTGCAATGTTCGTGAGTGAAAACTTTTTATCTTACATTTTAATAATGTTTTTATTTACTACTGAAGTTGAATGTTTGTCAAGTTTACATTCAATATTAAAAAAAATGAAATTTACTATTTATGAATGAATCATCAAAATAAGCGATTGCTTTTTTTTGAAAAAAGTAATATAGTCTATATTACGTTATTAATTTATTTATTTTTAATAATGTTCTTAATTTGGTACCAAAAAAATATATTTTAATGGTTGTGCATATTTTATTTGTAATAATAATAATTCGACAATCATATTATCGTTTCTATTTCTTATTCTTTAGTTACAAGATTTTTTAAAAAATCATCAGAAAACGATCAGAATTTCTTGTTATAATTTCTTTCCTTTGGAGTTTTTATGTTTTATCAATAATTTAGGTGTTTTGTTAATTTTATATAAATAAAAAAAAACGTGTTTACGCATTTTCAAACATTGTGTATGGTTATTTGAATGGTTAAATGAAAATATACGATGCTAGTCAATTATAAGTTATATTTGTGCTGTATTTATTGACTGTAATTATGACATCTATTATAGTAAACAAAATTAATAAACCAGATTGTATCGCTGTTACTTTTATATTATCGACTTAGGACATTGTTGTTACAATTTCAAAATAAAATTTATTCTCATATTTTAAGCTTTATGCGATAGCATCATGGACCTTATTGGGTTTTAATATATATAATAATCGAATTTGTTATGAACGTAAATTAATGTATTTTTCTTTTCATTAAAAAAATAAATAAATCTTGCATCATTAATTTTTATGTTACGTTTATAACACAAATAAAGAATATTTTTATTTATTTTTATCTATATAGGATTTTACTTGTATATTGTTTCCATTTAAAATTTTTGAAAATCATTAATGTTTATTCTATAATATAATTAAAAATCATGTCTTAAGCACTAATGATGTATTTTAATCGAATGATTAAAAGAGTAAATTAAAACAAAATATTTAATACAGATCTTTTAGTATATATATTTGGATAAATTTTCGTGAACGGGAAACTATTTTATGCAGTAAAATGCCAGCAGATTAATATGATTTTATGTTAAACGATGAGCAATTGTCGTTTATCATTGTACAATAGAAGATTTTATATTATTAGTTATTTTAATATTTAAAAAAAAACTGTCGAGTGTTATTTTTGTCTTTTATAAACATTCATTCAAATATTTTATTGAAGGGACGATATATTGAAAATGTTTATATACAATATATATATATATATATATATATATATATATATATATATATATATATATATATATAACAAATTAGCAAACATTTCGTATGTGTCAGTTTCAATTTTTTACTTTCACACACATTGATTATCAGTTCTTGACCCAATTCTATTTTTGAGGTTCTTCTATAATATATATTTATAAAAAAAAAACAGTTGTGGATATTGATATTGTATATACGTATATATATATATATATATATATATATATATATATATATTTAATATAAGTTGTAAATATGTATATATTACAAACGGAAGCATAATTCTTATGCGATTATTATTCAAAGATAATATTATTTTATGAGATATTTAAAGTTGGTTAAATTCCATGGTTCCCATCCATTCCATTTTTTTTATTACCAATCCATCAATATTGACAGATTCCAGTGTTGGCGGAAAAGTGTGTATTTTCTATTTATTTTCTATTTTAATGTTTCATTGATGTGAAATTGAAGATACATGTATCGTTGTTGCAAATTAATGCATATAAATCATGTATTTTTTAAGTACTATATAATAAATGCATACATGTAAACGTTTTAACGAGAGCTATTTTGATTCAGAAAATTGTTTATTATTATTATTATTTTTTGTTTTTGTCTTTGTAGTGTCTATTTTGTTTCGTATTTATTTATTTATTTTCTTTATTTTATTTTTGTTTTTGTGTTTTTATTTTACTGCTATTTTTGAAATTGTACAGTCAGCATTTTTATGTGTAGAATTGTTTACATTTGAATATTTGGTGCATTTTATTTTTCTGTCAATATTGTATAATTCCACTGATGATTCCATGTCCAGTGTTCCATAAATATTTATCATAATAAATTTTTCGTTTTAATTTTTTTTTTGATTTTTCTTCCTTATATTTTATTTTCTCTCACATTAAACACTTTACATAATCTTTTTTTTCTATACATTTGAAAATTATGGTTTGGTTATAAATCGATATTTATATTATAATATGCATATTAATATTTTGTACTAATATTATATGTTATGATCTTCAAATTGAATGAATATTTTTAATTTTAAACGCTTATGATTTGTTTAATTACACACATTATACAATCAAATATTCGGATATTTGAATTTATAGAATGCGCACGTTTTATATGTACTTTATTTAATATAATGTAATCTAATCTGAATTAAAATGATCAACGAGTGTATGTAAGTCATATTCGGTATTATGTCCGCAGAGCAATCCGTCTATCAATACCACCACAACTCGTAGATCGGCCGTAAGGTCTATTAAATTCAACGATATCAATGATGTCAATGATAGAAAAGAGAAAGTAAGTAAATTTTTTATTTATTACAAAATTGTAACATTGATTTATTATTTTGCAAAATATATTTCGATGTCGTCTTTTCTGCAGATCGATGACAATTGGCAAATTGTTGCATGCGGAAGAACCAGAGATCAGCGTGATTTGACCGAACAAGCGTATATTTTCCTAAATAAAACAGCCTTAAAACCTAGATCACTCAATTTCTATCAATAATTTATTGATATAGATTGTTTATATATATATATATATATATATATATATATATATATATATATATATATATATTATTTATTGTACAAAACGTGTTAATTTAGAAACGAAATATTTATATTATTTGGTTTACAAACTATAATTTGATTTCGAGAATTATTTGGTTGTGAAATTATATATCAGTAAAAAAAAGTATTTTGCTTTTTCTTGTAAAAAAATAATAAAAATAAATTCATTTATTTTGGAAAGAATTATATAAATGCAATTTTAAAAATAAATAGAAAACGTGTTTAGATTATTTTAAAATAATCATTATTATTGTATATGTGTCATATATTTTACGTTAAATATGATAAATTGTATAAATTCAAAGTACAAAAATGTAAAATAAAAATAAAACTAGAAATTTAGATATATTTTGTGACGATATTTTAATAACGTTTACTTTTGTCCTCGTTTACTTACATTGCTTTTTATAATTTTTGTAGAGAGCAATCTGCTAAATTATGTTTAGATATGATTATTAGTAAAAAAAATTTAGCATAACATATTTTATAATTGAGTGATTAAGTAAATTCATATTATGGAAATAATATATGCATATAATTATAATACTATGTATAATATATTTTAAATGGGTTGTATTCGGGTTTTATTTATATATTATATTAAAATATTTTATTTGATTTTATAAATATATTTAGTATATTATTATTTTACTAAAATCATCGTTTTTTTTATATTATAATTATACAATTTTTACAATGTTTTTCTGAGTATGGATGAAAAAAAATTTTTTTTTGTGCATATCAACACGTTCACCTTTGAATAAAAGAAAATAGTTTTGGTTAATTTAAGTTTTTTTTAATCATAGATGTTTTGCTAATAATAATATATAAAATTTATATATTTACACAGTGATATATGTTTTATGTTGCAATAGATTTGTATTTCCGTTTTTTTTAATATATGACTTAGTTTGTGTATAATTATATTTTGTGATTATCGTATATTTATTTATTTATTTTCAGCGTCTCCTTTATTTTGCACTCTTTCAGCACTATTTATTCTATAGTAGAAATTGCTGAAAATATTGAAATACTAATGTTTAACTTTCGATGTGATAAAATATTATTTGATTATAATGCTTAATTTTTATAATAGATGTTTTTTGCAATAATATTAATGTAGTGTTAATATTAAACAAACTGTGTGTGTGTGTAATAGATTAATGTGAATGATAGTGTGAATTAATGAGAATTATAACGAATTTTATTATTATTTAACGAGTCTATTTGTAATTTTTCTTTTCAAATTTGTGTGGCAAAAAATGTTTCTAAAACATTATTTTGATTTTGTATCAAGTTTTCGAAACATTTAAACTGTGTTTTCTATATTTTTTTTCTATTTTAGGGGACTAATGTCGATTGTAAAATATAGAAAGCATATTTGAAATATCACTTTATTTAGGAAACAGCGGTTTAAATCTTGTATATGCTAAAAAAAAAAATACTTTGTACCTTCATTGCATAGTTCTATTAGTGTAGATAAATTTCAGAGTTTTATATGTGAATTATGATTTATATATTGTTTGTTATTGTTTCAAAGTCGATTTTTTTTTAATTTACTCACTATTTTTATATTTAGCTTTTCTGAACAATGGCGATCCTATGTTAATACCAAAAAAATATCGAATAACTGTTAATATAACAAAAAATAGTAAAAATATTTTTGAATAACTATCCTATTGAAATACGTATATTGTTTTTTCTTTGTTCATATATTATCACAGATATTTTTTTTAATTATGGAATTTTTCTTTATTTACTTCACTCATTTTTTTCTGTATCAAAAGAATATATATTTTCTACACATGTTCGTAATTTTTAATCATTTAAATTATTATGTCAGTAAAAATTGGTATAAAATATCATGAAAAACACTATGATATACAGTAATTCCTCACTTAGCGCAGCGGTTATGTTTCAGGATATTCTATTGTACAGAATTGAATTTTGGTCATTAAATGCGTGTGAAAGTAATGCAGTTAAAGATAGTTAAACTAGACTTTTTCTTGTACGCGCAACTGTAATGAAAAGTGCAATTTAGATATTTATGACTGATATATCTTTTGCGTTTTTTTTTATTATATGAAATTATAATTCAGATTTACAAAACTAACTGTGTCATTATATATATATATATATATATATATATATATATATATATATATATATTTATATATATATATATATATTTATATATATATATATATATATATATATATATATATATATATATATATATATATATATATATATATATATACTTCAATTATAATGCATTATAACAGTTGTTATTGCAATATAGATGTGTGTGGAAATACAAAAATATTATTTATAACTTTTTGTAAATATTTTTTTAATGAGATTTTTTTACTACAGGCCAATCTTGTAACATCACGTGCCTTGAATTACAAATATTATTTTAAACAATGTGAATTTTGCAACTAACAATTGAAATAAATATATTACTTTAATATTTCGATGACTTGTGATTTATTTCCTGATGAATTTTCTCATTTTTTTTCATGTAAGAAGTAAATCGGATGGTTTCAGTTAGCTTTTAATTATTATTATTGCTATTAATATTGCTAGGTTAGTTTATAATTAACTATATTATCTAATTATTAATTAAAAAATAATTACAGTATCCATATTCTATTTTAGGGACAATAATTCAGTATATAAATTGATAACAATATTTGACTTCGTGCATTCGATAATTATAATATTATTTTTTCAATAAAATGTTCATTTCCCAAACAATATTGATCAATAATCTTAAAATTTATTTTTAATTATATCATTTCATTATCTAAACACGACACAAAACGAATTTAAAAATAAAAAACTGCAATATCTAGCGTTAATTGAAAATTGCACAACGCAGTTATTAGTTTCATATTAGATAACGATTTCACTTCGAGTAGTTTTAATCTAGCATTTATCGTTTTGATTTTATGTAATACGTATATTTTATAATAATACGAACAGCTAAATAAATTAATACATTTTGTTTGTTGTCTAAATATTACATAATTGAAAATAATATATTATCATTTTTTTAAGGCGTCCGTGACCTTCGACCATAACGCGAAGGTCAGCGCTATTATAATATCAATTTTCATCAGTTAGTGTCGACATTTTGTGTTGATAAGACATCTAGCTTGGTGATCATCAGCACAAATGGCTATTTGTAAGAAATTATGTTTTTCAATATTTACACTGGCCATAATATGGATGAGTATTAAAATACATCAAACCTTATATTTTGTTCCGGATCTTCCTAATTTACCGCTCGACGAATACTGGGGACCCGGAAAGCCTCCGAAGACGGATGACAAGTCTATTAGACAATTTCAAGTTAAATTTGATCCGGAGGTAATTATCGAGATGACGTTTGTGTATATTATATTAATAAATTTTTAATGTTTATAAATTAATTTTTATTTATTGAAGATGATAAAAGATTTACAAAATCGTATAGACAATGCAAATTATTATACGGAGCCGTTGGAGGATGCCAAATTTAATTACGGTTTTAATAATAATTATTTGAAAGAAGTTATTAAATTTTGGAGGAACGAATATAATTTTAAAGAAAGAGAAAATTATTTAAATCAATATCCTCATTTTAAAACTAAAATTCAAGGTCTCGATATTCATTATATTCATGTAAAAAGTAAAGCGAAACAGAATATTAGAAGAGTGCCATTGTTGTTGTTGCACGGTTGGCCTGGTAGTGTTAAAGAATTTTATGGAGCTATTCCATTATTAGTGACTCCAAGGGAAGAACATGACTTCGTATTTGAACTTATAATTCCAAGTTTACCCGGTTATGGATTCTCACAGGTGGTTTCATGCATACATATAAGCATTTTTTAATGATGATATAAATCTAAATTAATGTTGCAGGGTGCGTCTAAACGAGGCTTAGGAGCCGCTCAAATCGCTGTAATAATGAAGAATCTAATGGATCGTCTTGGTTTTGATAAATATTATATACAAGGAGGTGATTGGGGTGCATTGATAACGAGTAATATGGCTACATTATATCCGGATAATGTTTTGGGTTATCATACAAATGCTGCGGGTTCAATGACATTATTGGGTTACATAAAATTATTTTTGGGCAGCTTATATCCATCACTGGTCATTGATAAGAAACACGAACATAAAGTGTATCCTATTGGTAATTCCTTCCATTTCTTCCTTGCCGAAGCAGGATATGCTCATATACAGGCAACGAAACCAGATACAGTTGGTAAAAATACTATTGATATTAAATATTAATTTATATATTTGTAATTACAATACCGTCATGTTATAATTTAATCAGGAGTCGCATTGAAAGATTCACCGGTTGGATTGGCGGCATATATATTGGAAAAATTTTCAACATGGACCGATGGAAAGTGGATCGATTTGGATGACGGTGGACTCACTAAGAAGTATTCATTAAACGATTTATTGGACAATATAATGATATATTGGACGAATCGCTGCATAACAACATCTGTTCGATTATATTCAGAAGCTCTAAATCCGGCACAGTTCGATCTCGATCGGTACGTATTATTTATTAAAATTTATATTTAAATGGTATGAATTTTTCAATAGTGTTTGATAAATTTATTATGGATCATAAATATTTGTTTGAAATGATTTCATAAAGATATGGGAAAAATTGACAATGTATACTGTGTATTGTTTTAAGGATACCGATCATGGTACCAACAGCAATAGCATTATTCGAACACGAACTATTATATCCTTTGGATTGGCAATTGAAAGATAAATATATTAATATTGTGCAAAAGTCAGAATTTGAGGTCGGCGGTCATTTTGCGGCGTTTGAAGAGCCGGCACTATTCGCAAACGATTTGTGGTCTAGCATTCCAAAGTTCCAAACGTTCAACAAACAAATAAGACACGCAAAAAAAGAGCTTTGAAGTGTACAAAAATTTATTATTTTTAAAATATAATTATATTAGTATTGTTTTTCTTTTATATATATATATATATATATATATATATATATATATATATATAAAATATAAAATTTAACAGGTTCATAACTTGTTTTTTATTGTCATAACTAGGAAATAAATATCACTTTTTTTTACAATTTTATTTTTTTTCAAAAATAATTATTTAGCAATGACGATGTATTTTATTTAAACTATTAAGATAATAATAGATATAAGGTTAACATTTTTTTTTGTATGCAGCATAAAATAATATAAATTGAAAATAAAAATTCCAGCGTTACAAACAGATTACTGGAAAAATTTATCAATTGATTAAAATAATAAAAAAAAATGACAAAAATATAATTATATATTTTCTATGGAATTTATAAATATCACATTTCCAAAATATATTTCATATACTATCTATTGAAAAAAAATGTATTATTATCACGTTAAAATTGTTCTGTTTAGAAAATCACAGTTATGTTCATAAAAGTTTAGAATAAAATGTACAAAAATATTTTATTTTGCTCTGCAAATGACGCACTTTGAAAAAAAAACTAAAGAATTCTTTTGAAAAAAATAATAATTAAAACATATTTTTGATTTATAATGTGCTATGTCTATAGTAATCAAAATTGATAGTTATAATAAAATGGGAATATTCTATATGTCCCTGAAAATATATTTTTTGCCTTTTAAATATAAAATTTCAAGTGCGTCACTATATATATATATATATATATATATATATATATATATATATATATATTTACCAATTAAGTATCTTAAAAATTTACATACTGATATTTATTCAAGCATCAACTTGTAAAAGATTTTTTTTTATATGACTAGTTAGTTATATATTATATAATAGGAAATAAAATATTGTTTTAAAATTCTAAAATAACGATAATAATAATTACAATTAAATGAATGCATTTATAGTAAATCACATTGTGTAAAGCTTAGGTGAATCACTTTAATTAAAGTGTTGTGTGTTTTAAACGAAATTTTAAAATGGGGAATGGATGCAAGTAGATTAAATGCATAAACTTATCAAGAGTGCATTAAATGCATCACAATATTTTTTCCCAAATAAGAAATAAGTGTTTATATTTCATTAAAAATGAATTTAATAATTACATGAAGTTGTATTAAATTTTAAAAATTACATATTACATTAGCACCAGGGGTTGGATTGTCTTTGATAGATTCTAGAATAGGTTGCACGTCACCAAGCAATGGCCTTTGTGCGGGGTCTGCAGCCCAGCATTTTTCCATCAAATACCAACAAGTATCAGAAAATTCCTCCAATCTTTCTGGTCTTAAACCTAAAAAAGTACGAATGAATAAAATTATTTATTATGCGAGATAATTTTGAAAAAAAAGCAGTAGATTTAATCTCAAATCATTTATTTTTTTGAATATTTAATAGCAGATTACCTCGTTTAACATTTATCCATAATTGTTCTTTATTTTGAAAGTGTTCGAATGCAGAAGGTAATTTAACACTACCTGCACAGAGATACCTAAAATAAATTCATATTCCATTGTTCTATTTTGTTTAATCATAACATTGACGATAATGGATATTATAAAAAAATATTTACCAAAATAAAATACCGAAAGCATACACGTCTACAGAATTGTCATAATATCCAGTTAGCAATTCTGGGGCCATGTGAACTGGGGTTCCAACGATCGAACCGGACATCATAGCTTCTGGAATACAAAAGCCCAAATCTGTTAATTTTGCTCTGCCAGATTCATCCAGTAGTACGTTTTTTAGCTTAATATCTCTATGAACTAGTCCTTGAGAATGCAGATAGCGAATACCTAGTGAAATAAAGTCATCATTTATTTAGAAACGAGTTAAGACTAATTTAAAACGAAACTAAAACGATAAAATGAACCTTCGACGATGTCAATTGCAATTTGCATTCGGTCAGAAAATGACATATTACCAAGTAATAACGCGCAATGTAAATCCCATTTCAACCTTTCGGATATTAATAATACAGACGGGCTTCCATCGCCATAAGTATAATCGATAACTGAACCCCAAACTCGAACTATCCTATCATGAACAGGGATATTTCTGAAAAAAATAAAGGCAATTATAATTGATAAATTTATTATTATAAAAATATATTACATAACGTATATTTATATATATTTACCTAGTATGAAAAAATTCCATTGCCAATTCATTGAAATGCCTTTCGTCGGGCGGAACTACACTTTTAACAGCACATGGTTCATAACCACCCCACGAACTTTTAACAGCAAAGACGACTCCATATTGACCTCGTCCGATTTCTTTAGCGAGTCTTGGCAAACCGTATCGAACAAAATCACCAAGAGATGTACTCTCTAGACATAATCGTGCAAAACGTGGCGCGTGCAATTTGCGAACGGCTAATTTAATCTCTTCGGTTTGTTGTAAACGAATTGAATGGTGTTCACCTAGAGAGTTTAACGACGATTGAAATTGCTCATGATACATCCGTATTTTATCCTTTAGCTAAAATAAATATATATTTTAATAATAAGTGAATAATTTAATATGCAATATTAGTAATATATGTTTATTCGACGACATCATTTTATTTAAATTTTAATGAGTAATAAAGGGAATGTATAATTTAAAAATTGTTATATAGCTTGAATGTTAAAAAAAAATTAAAACGTACTTGATTCGATATGATTCTTTCTAATCGTGCAGCATTTAAGGATTCTATCGTATCCAGTGCTACTTGACGTCTCCATCTTGAACTTTGTATGCAGCAAGATTTATTATTGCTTGGCAATAATGATAATCTGAATTAAAAACATGACATAAAATATACTATAAAATAAGAAGTGATAATTTAAATATTTAAAAGCTTTCGAGAATTATTGCATGTGCGTGATTTTGTTTATAAGATTTAAAAGTAGTAAATATAATAAATAGAGACCGGTATTAGTTTTGTTTACTTCATTATTTAATACAAAATGCAATGCCATGAAATGTTAAAAATGTTAAATAAAGTTGATGATATTACGAACTTATTGAAAAACCTTCGTAATTGTTCGACTAGAGCATGCATAAAAGAATATGATGCGCAATGTTGTAGATCTATTGTTCTCGTAACTAGTAAAATTTGACGAACTGCTTCCGATGCTGAATGTCGTGTTCTACCTTCCTCTAATGAGTCTAAGCATCTAAATGACAGACAATTTTTTGTTATATTAACAAATAAATAGATAAATACCTATATTTTTAAAATAAAAGAACAAAACCTTTGTAAGGTTCCAAAATAGCTATCTCGTAAACAATCAACAAATTTAACAAGCTGTATACTGATATTTCTGCTGAGTTTGGCTAAAACTGCTCTTTGAACTTCTAAAGAGGCCTGCTTAAAAGACATCTGCGAACTTCCAGATTTAGATAGATTACAAGAATTACTACTTATTGTGGTAAAAGATTGAGCATCGTCAAAATTCGAATATTTACTCATCCCCGGTAAACCATTATGAAAATTTTCATTGGTAAAATGATCTGTAGAAGTCGGGTCTTCTATTACTTCTGTAGCCTCATCAGTTAGACATTCTTCAAGGATATTTTGTGAGTTCGAATTATTAATAACACAATAATCATTTAAATCTACAGACGGCATGGCATATGAAGAATTGCATTGCATGCTGTATGTTTTTTCAGTATAGAATACAGAATTGGAAGTATTCATATAAATACATTCACTGCTATTGTGGCATATCGTACCTGAAATAATGATTAATTATAAATATTTATATATAAAAATTATTTTATTAATACATTTTAAGACATGTACCAAACGACCAATCATATGAATTAACAACATTTCTAGTATCATGAAGAACATGTTGCATTATTGTTAAGAGTTCTTCGCGTTTTTCTCCATTGAATTTACTGTGTAAAGTCTGAAAATAATCCCTGGATTATAAAAAGATAACAAAATCAAATGAAAACAAAAGTAATCATAAAAATTATAATACACACATCATAAAGTTGTTGTTCCATTCCAGCGACATATTGAATTTTTTTTGGCACTATTTGCATTTCACGAGCCATATCAAATGACGAAAGAATAAATTGTTGTAATAGAGTATTGTGTATCTATAAATTATTGCATATTTTTATTGAAACGATTCGCTTAATATTACTTTGATTTATATTATATAAATAAGTTTGGAAACGTACTTCGCTTAATTTATCGCAGTCATCCAATACGAAAGTTTGAAAACATGTTTTGGAGAATTTTATGAGATGTCTAATGAAATCGTGTCTGTTTTTGGCTATGTCCACTTTGTTGCATTTGGTTTTTTTTGAGTTTTTCTTGGGTTCATCATTATTTTGAATGTTTTGAGAGGACATTTTCTGAATATCATTATCGTTTACTATAAGTCCTTGCCCGATGATGGATTTCCTTATTAACGGGTTTGCTGGATTTAAAAGTAAAATTATTTTTAAACAAGATCCAATTATTATTTATATAATGTAATATAAAATATAATTTACATAATAATTCAAGTTGTTCAATAACTTTAGTAAGAAATGCTTTTTGTTTTTTTAATACACTGTATCCAGAATCTTCTAATTCCTCATTTATATTCGATGGTTCAATACAACTAATGAATGTATCAGCTGTTTTGGCAGAATCTATGTAAGAATTTTCCAAAGACATATTAGATTCGGCATAACAAGATGTTGATGTGGATATTAATGATGCGGTTGTATACGAAGATGGAGATTCGTCTGTGGATGAACTTTTTCCATTTTCTTTCAAACTGTCACAAACAGTAGTGATGTTGTATTTTGTATTCAACGCTATATCCAAATTATCATAAAACAGTAAAAAGAGCACTTTGGAATTTGGGTGAAGTTCGAATATTTGACGGAGATCCAAAAGACTCTAGAATAAATTGCAATATATATATATATATATATATATATATATATATATATATATATATATATATATATATTATAATATTAAATATACATACTTCATCACTAAGGGTGGGTAAATAATTAATTTCTGATATTTTTGAATTTTTTTCAGCTTCATTTTTCAATAAATCACAATTTTTTATACTATCATCCAAATCTGACATGCTAAATGAAGTGTTTATCGATTCTTGATTATTATTTGATTCCTGTTCGTAATCCACATAAAACGTTGATTTTTTCTTTTTCTCTTTTTTTGATTTAAAAGAGTGATTTTTAGTTTGGTCATTAGAATTCGTTGCGTTGTTTGAATTATCGTTAAGATCATTGTTTATGCTTACTTGCTTTTCATCCAAAGCATATAATATAACAGGAAAAATGTTTTCTAACAATAAATTCCACTTGGAATAAAATGTTTCATAATTTCGTATGATCGATTCCGGAGAATATTCACAGGGATTACTATTATTCATGATAGGATCTCCAAGATCAGGCGGAACGAGTATTTGAACGCCACTTTTAAGAAACTGATTGCACAATTCAATATCCATAATAGTTGATAAATCAGAAGTATCACTTCGTTTTAAGTTCTATAAAAAAAATAAGAATAATTAAAATAAATTAAAAAAAATAGTTTGTATTGAAAATAATTTTTACTTGTTGAGGTATTTGATCCCAGTTAGTGTTTAGACTAAGATTTGGATCAACTATTTCGAATTCTGTTCCAAGACTCAATCGTATTTGACGTTTAGATCCATATTGTAATCTCAACTGAAAATAAATAAATATGTTTAGTTTGAGAAATACGTATTTAAAATAATTTACATGTATAATTAATTTAATTACCCATCGCCAACAATCGGGTGACTTTGATTGTAAGGGTAAAATATTTTCTCCAAGAAGAAAATTCACAAGTCGAGCTCTGGCTGTGCCGAGAACAACAAAGGCAACCGGTCTAAGAGCTTTTTCAGTAAGCAATTTTATGGTTTCAACAATAGCTGATTCTGGTAAATAATATTATAAATTGGATAATTACAATTTAAAGAACTAAATATATCCACTAAGTAAGAAATATATTATTAACCAAGAGGAAATATTTTAAAATTTTTAACTTCATGAAGAGCTTTTTGGGTTTCTTCAAGTATTTTATGAAGTTGACGACGATGATGTCTGAATTTTTTTAATTCATAAGTTAATCCATCAGGATATTCGTTTTGTTCTTTGAGTCCTCTTTTAGCCATAGTTTACATGAATAACGTTTAAAAAGCTAAAAATGAAAAATGTGTATTTTTTACGAGAGAGATAAAAAAATTATACGTTTAAAAAAATACTTGTCAATTCATGTTTATATTTAGAATTTCAATAGTATGCATTGAAATATATGAATCATCCGTTAGTTGAGTATTTGATTATCATAATTGTATTGCTTTTTTATGCAACACCGATTTACATAATATTTATATTCGTTGATTTTTTAATTTTATTTTTATTTCGATTAAAAACGTGTTTGTAATCGAAAAAAAAATTATATTGTATAGTAAAATATTTAAAATGAAATGTGTGTGGTTAACAATTTTAACACCTGGTTTTATTTAATGAGTATTTTCATTTGCTAAACATGATATTTAATGTCTTTAATAAATTTTAAATATGTATAGTAAAATTTGAAATTTTTGTTTTAATAATATGATAATATTAATTAAATTAATAATATTTTTTCTTTTACGAATGATTATTTAGAAACATTTTAAATATACGAGTGTAATAATGTCAACATTTATTAAATTTTAATAACAAATAATGCGTAAAAAATGATTGCACAAAAAAAAAGTAAAATTCACTAAGAATAGAAATTGAAATTCTATAATAATTTATTGTAATTTTAACATTGAATGTAGGTAGAATCATGAGAAGTAGTTATATTCGTAGATGATAAGACTAGTTGATATAATAATCAAAGTTTGTAAATAATGATAAATAATAATTATAAATAATGACAACTATATGTTTTTCAATTTAATAATAATATAAAAATACATCAGAAAATTAGTAAAATGTGTATATTGTGATTCAAATTTAATCTCATTAATTTAAGATTAAAAATGCCACAAATAAAATGTTTGAGAGATATAAAAATAAATATAAATATTTTTATTTTACTATATATGTATATATATATATATATATATATATATATATATATATATATATATATATATATATATATATATATATATATATAATCTAAGGAAAAATAAATTTTAAAAGTGTATATATAGATAAATAAAAATATAAATAAGGTTCATAATGATTTACAAGAAATATCTAACTTGTTTGACCATATAAAATATTTATTATAAAATATTCCATATATAGTTAAAGAAAAAAAATAATTTCAGAGTTAAAATTAAATATATAGGTTATGTTGTTGCATTAACGTACACAGAGAGTGTGTAGGTGTATTTATATTGATGATGCAAATCGCTATTTTTAAACGCAGTGTATGGTCATAAAATAATATATTATATTAAAGCGATTTAAAAATATGTTAAAAACTATATTTACATTAATGAAAAGGCACTAGAATTATCAAATGATTAATAAACAATCTGTTTTATTATTTTTTTCCATGAAAGAAATAAATGTCACAACCGCACCCCACACATACTCGATTTCTAACTGACATATGACATTACTTCAGTGTTACCATTATGAAAATAATTTGATTATGAAAGTGCCAGTATAAAAAAATAGTTTTGTACAAATGATTTTAAAACGTCAAATATAATACATTTATTTATATTATAATCAATACTTCGGTTGATAATTAATAATAAAATTTATATTTCTGCATTAAGACAAATAATTATTTTTCTAAAAATATAATGAATTTTTTTTATCAAACTTTCATTTTTTAAAATAAATGAATTATTTTTAAATTTTAATTAAATATCAAATTAATATTTAAATGAATAAAAACTAAATAAAAAAGTTTTTTTAATTGTTAAATATAATACATTAAGTATAGTTTTATAATAATAATAATTATATAACAAATATGTTATATATATATATATATATATATATATATATATATATATATATATATATATATATCAAAAATTAAGGTAGAGATATTTTTGTTTTATTAATAACAAACATTAAATAATTAAATTTGTTATTTGTATAAATAATATTTTATATGTGGTTTTGATAGTTAAACCACTACATTAGTAATATGATATTCGTATTATCAACTAAACCACAGGTGATATATTATATTAAAAAAGATTTTCATAGGTGGAAACAGCATAAAGTGTATTATACAATATACTTGTAAATTATTATTTTTTTCTGTTCTTTTCGATTAATTTGTTTATGTTAATCTGTGTAAAAGAGAAAAAAAACGAATAAATAATTCATTACAATGTTATCGATTATGGTATGAAATTAAATAATTAAAAATATCAATCGGATGCAACGAATGCTGTTTTTTCATTACAAATTTAATTCTTATTTTGCGATAACATTCAATAATGTGCACTTTTCAATATTTTTCGAAGTATTCACATATATAATTGGTAAATAAAATTTCACATAATAATAATAATAATAGTAATATTTATCGATATAATATAATGAAAAAAGTATAGGGTCAATTTATAAATGAAATTGAAAAATATTTTTTACATTTTTATATATATTTTTATTCATAAAAAATAATCATACACGTACCATATACATATGATTTTCAGCATATTTATTGCTTATCAGTTGAAAGTTATATGTAAAGTTTATTTTTTAATAAAATTGTTTAAATTTGTTATGTATTTTTTTGGATTCCATATTTTTACTAATCATATTCTCATATTTTTAAATAACGTGTTACTATATATATATATATATATATATATATATATATATATATATATATATATATATATATATATATATATTTTAAATAAATTATATATTTTGTAAACGCAATTTATTTGTGATTTATTCTCAAGAATCATTTTCATTTCAGTTCATCGTTGAATATTTTTGAAAATTTTAATTAATATACTACTGTGATCAAAAAGTAAGGTGAAATTGTTATTTAAAACTCCCGGGCATTAGGAAGGCACATAAATTGTATTTTTTTTCCTAAGTTGGTAGGACTGTCTATAACATTAGCCAAGCGTCTGTTTGTCAAAAGGTTTAATTATCTTCGAGTTACACGTGCTTTTACAACTCTTGGTTCCTTCATCACAATTATGCACCACGTCATACCGCATTAGTTCTTCGCAACTTTTTTGTCAAAAACTCTAACGTTCCGCAACCACCGTATTCGCCTTATTTGGCTCCGTGCGATTTCTGGCTATTCGGCAAACTTAAAAGATTAATGTGGGGACGCCATTTTGACACGGCTATACCGAAAAAAGACTATTCCGACTGTTTCGAGGACTAGAAAAAGCGTTGGAAAAAGTGAGTTTTATCGAACGGTGATTACTTTGAAGGGGATGAAATTGTTTTGGAATAATAAATAAAGAATTTACATTTTGTAAACAAATTCACGATACTTTTTATATAATTATATATAATTTTGAAATTTTCGCGCGTCTCACATACATTCGTACATTGTATTGTCCAGTGCGTAATATTTTTCGGTCAAACGCCTGAAAATGTTGAATATTAATATTAATTATTTTGACATAGTACACATAGAGAACAACTAGGCGAATTCGCTATACACAACGGGCGCACAATGGAGTGTTTCACAAACTTTGATTTCAATGGCATTACTAATTGTAACGGCCACAAAGGCCACAAATGGGAGTCCAGGATTATATGCGGTCATTCTCTATATACCGAAAGCTAGAAGGAGCAGCAAAATATAGTAATGGAGGGAAGGGAAGATTTGCCCATTTTGACATTTTCAATTATTAGCGGCGGAATGTTCACTTTGTCCGGCACAAACCATCTATAATACTATATACACTATAATATTGAAAAGGGGGCCACTGTACTAATTTCAAATATTGATTTGTGTAAAAGAAAAAAATGCTTTTCCTGTATATTATTAATGTGGCTGGATCCGTAATTAAATATTGAAAATCATTCTTTAATGTCATATATTAAATTAACCCTTTGTATGTAGGAGGTGTCGTTTGATCACCATTTAGATTAATGCGAAAAATCGATGTTCGACAATGCTTATTTATAATAATTTCTTTGTAAAGAATTCACATATTCTTTCTGTATAATATGAAATGTAAAATGACACTTAAATAGATTTCATTCTGGCAAACTGAACAATTTTGCCAGAAGGATTATTAAAGCTTAAATTTTTAATCTTTATAAACACGGAATGATTAAACAATTGTTTAGATCAATATACTATCTTTTAAGAAAATTTCTAAAATGGTGGCGAAAACTATTTTTTTGGCTTAGAATTTTTCTCAATAAATACATGTATTTTATATAACATCATTAAAGAGCAGAGGTATGTAAAATGTTAAAATATAAAAGCTTTAATCAATAAAGAATACATTTTTTTTTTGTGTAATAGTTATAAACATGAAATAAAAAATTCGCCAATAACACTGCGAAATGTCTCGAGCACAAAGGGTTAATTTAAATACGAGCATTAATAATATTTTTGAGCACACGATTTTTGTTTCTAAAAAAATTATAGGATGGTTTTTTTTAATGATTTGAACAACGAAAATATAGTTACACTGATATTAAACTTCAAATTACTTTAGAGAATCATCTTTATAAGTTTATAATTCCTCTAGGGAACTTTTATTCCTTTTCAGCGTCTTCGTTAAAAAAAATCTGACTACCGCTGTGGAATAATTTAAAATGAATAAATTATATTATAATAGATATATTTTTTTTAAATTATCAAATTTTATTTAAGTTAAATAGATCAATTTTTGATATACTTACTTATTGTATTTTATTTATATCATGACAAAAAAATCTATAGCTGCTCCTATTGTAGGTCTTTTATGGTATATATTTCTTACTATTGTTATTTGAATATTCCGTATTGTTTTCGATTAACGTCACGTTTGTTCAGTAGTTGTTTCCTTTGTATTATATATACCAAATAATCGTTTGTAAGAATTGAACTGTCAGGTACATACGTTTATTGTATAATAATATAATATACGGCGGATGAATTTGAATGAAATACGACGAATGAGAATAAAAATTAGAGATGAATTTGGATGCAAGAATATATCGCTAAAAAATAACGATTAAAAATAATAATATTATATATATATATATATATATATATATATATATATATATATATATATATATATATTAAATAAAAATATTATAGTATCTTTTGTAACTTCAATTGTAGTATTGTATGACGCAATATCGAAAAAACAATATACACTTTTCAGCGAAGATTCAAATTCATAACTCCGTATAAACATTTTCAGAATTTCATCTTAAACTGAAAAATACGTTTCACGTGAAACGCAACGACCCTTAAACGGATCGAAACTAGACGATTGAATAAAATAAGTATTATTCGAAGCTCGTGCTTCGAATTTTACTTATTTTATTATTTTTTATTTTTGTCATAAAAAAAAATACAACACTTATATGTCATGTGTATCAGTCATAGTTCACTGGTACACGTGGATTAAATATGTATATATATATATATATATATATATATATGTGTGTGTGTGTGTGTGTGTAATGTAATACCAAGATTTACATGCGCATGTCGTTTTTTCTACTGTAAATGCTTAAAAACGACACATTTCAGGAAAATTTCCACGGTTAACAATCGCCGTTTGACGTTCCGATTCTAATTTTAAATTATATATATATATATATATATATATATATATATATATATATATATATATATATATATTTGTATATTATATTTATTAAAATAAATATATACATAATTCATTATTGATAAAATTAAAAAATATATATATATATATGGTGTGTTAGTGATAAATCAATCATTATTTTTATACGTATGATATGAAATGTATGTGTGTGTGTGAGTGTGTTTTTTTTTATATAAATAATTGTGCATACGGTTTTTGTTAAATGTAATATAAATTTATTGCAATTTTTATTTTTTTATTTGTGTATCGTTTTTTTTTGATATTGAGAACTTTTTTTTATACAGTAAATTTAACTAAATGATTTTATTGTTACATATATATTTATGATTGTTATAAAATTAAAATATTTTTTTTGCAACAAATTAATTAAACATCATCGAACTATTTCTAAAGTTAAAATTGATTTTTTTTATTATACATATTTTCATATTTAATATTTAAATATTTAATTGGAAAATCCAGTAGATTCAAAATATTATAGTATAACATATAAAATCACTTTAATAGCGAACTTATTACTATTTATAAAAATATTTTCTTATACAGATGATATATATATATATAATATAAAAATATAATTTATAAAATATACATTAAATAAAAATATTAAAAGAAAATTCACATTGGTACTTCGTTGTGTATATGAAGGTATTCAGTTTGTTCTTTTAAGGCTTCTAAGCCACATACACAAGTGAATTTTTACGAATATAGGCATGTGCACACACACACACAAGTCCTTAGGAAAAAAGTGAAGCATGACGTTTGACAAGAGCATCACGTTGATTATGTAAAGTGAAAAAAAAATATTTTTTTATATCGTGAACGAGAACCGTCATACATTTCATATGAGAGGTACGTCTTTTGTTGTCTTATTTTTTTATTCGTAGTTGTTTATGTATATTTAAGTCATAATAGATTTAAATAAATATATTTTTTTTTAATTATTGATAAAATCGTATAATATATTAATTATGTCAACGGGTAATATTTAAAACGTTTTAAAGTCAGAATTTTACAATAAATAAAATTATAATGAAAATTTTTAAAATATTAATAATAAATAAACAATTTTATTTTGTAAGTAATTATTAATTTGAAAAAAAAAAATTTTTAATAACGCTACTTTAACACTATAAATGTGTATATCGTTCAATTATTTTTAATTTTGTGATTATTTTTTTTTAAACTACGATAATATTGAATTTTTTATTCTAAAAAAATATTAATAAAAATAAAATTCATACGATTTAAAAGAAAACGATTTCAAACACAAAAATAAATTTACACCGTTTTAGACAGAGGCTGTTAAAAAATTAAAAAAAAAACCACAATAAAACGCGCGCACAACAAATAATCGTTCAATAATCACAATATATATATATATATATATATATATATATATATATATATATATATATATATATATATATATATATATATATATATATATAATTTAGTTTTTTCTGGAAGTAGATAGAGAAAAAAAGTGATAGAAAAGGGAGAAAAAATCAAACGCGAATCGACAAAGATGGCGGCAAAATGGCGTCAGATTTGTTTGCTTTCGGCGACATTATCGAATTAGTTCGTGCGGTTTGAACGGCGCGTCCATGTGGACTGATAATACACGTATATATTTATATTATAAATGGCATTATGGGCCTTAATTGAATTGTCCAATTACATGGCGGGTCGTTGCTCCAAATTGAATTAACAGTTTTATTGTGCCTCTTTTCTTCTGCCTCATCTTAATTCAATTTGTATTGAGAAAAAGTGCGCGACGGCACGTCTCTGCGATTCTGAAAATGCTCTCTATTCGTATATAATACGTACGAACCGATGATATTCCAGTTCAGGGATTCTAAACCGACGGTTCTAGGAGTGTTACGCGATATTCATACGTTTTTTTTTTAATGATTGCGGATCGACGTATAAGATGATTTTATATTATTATATTTTTATAAGGTCGAATCGTTGGTTTTTAGTAATTATTTTGAGTTTAACTTTTGATATATGTACTACTGTGATTAAAAAGTAAGATGAAATTATCATTTAAAACTTCCGAGTATTAGGAAGGCAGGTAAATTGTAATTTTTTCTCTAGATTGGTAGGACTGTCAATAACATTTGCCCAGCTTCTGTTTGTCAGGTTTAATCATCTCCGAATTACACGTGTTTTTATAACTCTCGGTTTCTTCATTACGATAATGTACCATGTCATACTGCAATGGTTCTTTGCGACTTTTTTGCCAAAAAGTCGACCCATATCGTTCTGAAACCACCGTATTCGCCTGATTTGGCCCGTGCGACTTCTGGCTATTCAGCAAACTTGAAAGGTTAATGCGAGGATGCCGTTTTGACACGATTTAGGAGATAAAAATTGAATCGAAGAAATCGAAGTAATCGAACGGAGATTACTATAAAGGGGACGAAATTGATTTGGAAAAGTAAATAAAGAATTTATATTTTATAAACAAATTCACCATACTATTTGATTACAGTGTTATATAATGTATATGAATTGAAGTGTAATAAAAATATAAATATATTTGAAAATATTATCGTTGAAATGCAAAATAAATTAATTCGTTAATTATCTAGGTGATGTAAAAATTACTGAAAGAAATATGTTGAAATTCAAATTTTAATTTTCTATATAGACTTTTGTGCTCATCATGTCAGTCCTTTGAAATTCGAAAGAGCAATTGTAAAATGGTTCTCAAATAATTTTTACGGTTTAATTTATTTATTATTTTGTTTATCAATGGAAAAATACTTAACACGGACATAAATGAAATATTAATGAGAATATGCACAGAGGGAAATGATTGATAATTACGTTAAAACGGCTTCCAAAATGGTTTTAATTCAGAGAAAAAAAAAACTCTTATTAATACTGGTGAAAATAAAATGTTTGCATAACGAAAATTTTAATCGATATATCGTTATTGATAATAACGAATTCATGAACGAATACACGTTTCGAATTATACGTGAAACTTAACGGATTAGTCAATTTGTATTCTCGAAATGTCATATCGGCACCCGTAACGCGTGAATAATTACACGTCAATATCAATAAAATAACATCAATAACAACAACAACAACAACAACGCAACGACGACGGTAACAATAATAATAATAAAAAATCGTGATTAATTGGACGTTATTGATTAAATCAGGCGCTGTTTACAATTAACGGATTTCCCTGGGGTTTCAGCGTCAAACTCCGCTGGAAAAGTTTGACGGTTTCACGAATAAATTTACTGATAGGCCCCATTTTCCTCATCCCCCCACTTTTTTTTGAAGGGGACGGAGGGTGAAAATTTTCAGTTTGAAAACATGCGAGATTGATAGATGTACGTGTATTATTGTTATATTGATTTTAATCAGGTTTAAATCTGGGTTTGTTGTTAGCTTTTCATAAGTTGAAGTGGTTTTAGGCTTTCATAATATTTTCAAATGAAATAAATTTTATTATTAATATAACACTGTAATCAAAAAGTAAGGTGAATTTGTTTATAAAATGTAAATTCTTTATTTATTCTTCCAAATCAATTTCATTCCCGTTCGATAAAACGCACTTTTGTAAACGCTTTTTTCGGTCCTCGAAATAGTCGGAATAGTATTTTTCCGGTATAATTTTCAAGATCTTCTTCGATTCGGTTTTTATCTTCTCAATCATGTCAAAAAGGCGTCCCCACATTGACTTTTTAAGTTTGTTGAATAGACAGAAGTCGCACGGAGCCAAATCAGGCGAATACCATGGTTGCGAAACGATATGAGCCAAGTTTTTGGCAAAAACGTCCCGAAAAACCAATGCGATATGACATGTTGCATGATTGTGATGAAGGAACCAAGATTTGTAAACACACGTGTAATTCGGAAATGATTAAACTTTCTGACAAATAGACGCTTGCCAAATATAGACAGTCCTATCAATCTAGGGAAAAAAATACAATTTACCTGCCTTTCTAAGGCATTGAAGTTTTAAAAATAACAATTTCACCTTATTTTTTAATCACAATAGTATACGCGAATTAAAAATATATATGATATTATTATTTCAAACATTGTTAATATGAATGCCTAAAGAGACATTTCATTTCTATATAAAACTTTGTACGAATCTCATAAAAATTAGTGATAGTAGTTATTTAAAAAAATAAATTTTAAATTCAAAGCGATGAAGAGGCATGAATTCGAGATTGGAGCATAATGGATCCGGTCATCATCATCATCATCCGGATGAAGACGGCGATGAGGTCCTCGGAGATTTTGATGCTATATTGGACACTAGTAACGCGTACGGAGACGATTACGACGATTCTCCGAAATCAAGTACATTTACATAATTATTTATGTTAAAATATTTTTTTTAAAGAAAGTTTGAGAAATGTAGAAAATATCGGAATGAAAAGCTTGTATTGGTGTGAGGTTGTAAATAGAAAGAATTCCTTTGAAGTCTCGCGTAAGAAGGATTATTTCCCGAGGCGAAAGGACAAATTTTGATATTTATCGTTTTATAAACGAAATGTTTAATCCATTTACTTTATATATATATATATATATATATATATATATATATATATATATATATATATATATATTATATGTAGATTTGTATATTTTTTAGGTAATAGAAATGCTAATGATTTACCAAAGAGAAAGCAAAGGAGATATAGGTAAGAAATTCAAAGCTTTTTTAATATACCTTATATATATATATATATATATATATATATATATATATATATATATATATATATATCGACGATAAATTTATATTCAATTATTTATATAAATAAATAGACTTTTGGGAATATGATTGAAGTTATAAATTGTATTTAATATTAATATCAGAATAATAATTTCATAAATTTCAAGGATTTCTTAACAATATTCATGTTCAGTATTGAATATTATTATTAAAAATTTTCTTTTATATATATTTATAAGTTATAATACAAAAGGTGTAAACGATTTACTATAGACTTAAATTTATATACGATTAATAAAATAATAAATTGTATTAAAATTAAACCAGCATTTTCTCTATTAATATTATATATTTTTTTAATTTAGCCATATTCAATTATTAAATATATATTATCCATGAATTTAAATTTAATACAAAAATATTATTTATTTTATTACCGATACAAAAAGTATCGATCTTTCAATAAATATTTCACAATTTTGAGTACAACAAATTTCTTTTGCGTCATTATGATATGAATTATTATTTTATATAATTAATGAATATTTTTATTCTTGATTTTTGTTCCCATAATAAAGACAAATTAGCCGTAATATAATATATTTATCGATCGCCTTTCGATATAATAGTTTGTTTTATTTTTGGTAACAAACGACAGATTTAAGACTGAATACGTAAAAAGGCATAAATCGAAGCAAAATAAGTTATTCGTAGGAAAGCGTATCAAAATTTTATAGCAAATGTTTTAAAATATACGGATAGAAAATGCTATCTTATTGCACGAAACACTTCGGATTTTACATATAATACAGTATATACGACAGTTATAAATATTGAACGCTGTTTTCGACAAAAATATTACTGATACATAATTTTATATACGAATATAATATAAAATTTGTCATATCTACACATATCCAATATCACAATATAATATTTGTAAAAAATTGTACAATTTTCCACTTCGATCTCGACGACGACAATTTAAAGTATTCATTATGAATTTATTTTTCACCTTTATTTTGTTTGTCGATTTTTCTTTTAATCTTTCAGGACTACATTTTCGAATGTTCAGCTCGAAGAGTTAGAAGCGGCTTTTCACAAAACGCATTATCCGGACGTGTTTTTCAGAGAGGAATTAGCACTCAGAATCGAATTGACCGAAGCCAGAGTTCAGGTGACATTATCGATCAATGTTGACACGAATATTTTATGTTATATATTTATCCATTAGTCATATTGAACGATCGAACATGATATATCAGGTATGGTTTCAAAACAGACGCGCCAAATGGAGAAAACAACAAAGGGCAGCCGGTAATGAACAGTATATCAATAATACAGTTGTACAACAACAGTCTTCTTCGTCCAGTTCGTTGTCGTTGAATTTGTCGACTCATATGCCGGAATTGATAACGATACCGGGTAATTATAATTATTATTAAAAAAAAATATAGTAAAAGTTATGAATCGAAGTATGTATTATATTACATATATATATTAAGAGTAGTCATGCTACTTGATGGTCCATATCATTTTTCAATATTGGAAATTTAAAAAAAAATATATAGAAATTATATTTATTGATAACATATATATAAAATTATAAAATATTAAATTTTAATTTTAAAAATTAAATATATTTATTTTATTTCTATTGATAATTAAAAATGAAAAGGGAACTCGGATACATTTATCGAGAGTCATAAATAATTGTTCAAAGAGCTGCATGTGGTTCGCGAGCCCCAGTTTGGTTATCTCTGATATATATACATATATATGTACTGAAAAATTTTCGGAAGTATTTAGGCATATTATGAAATTTTGGGTTGGATTTAGATGTATAATATAATGCGTTTATAATATATAATGGAACACTAAAATCATAAGCTACTTGTGTTTATAATTATAATTAACAATTTATAATATTATTGAAAAATCTATATTAGAATATTTTAATTCATAGTTTATATTATATATATAATTAAAAAAAATAAATTTTTAGTGTGATGTTTTATATAAATAATTAATAATTTAAGTCGATCACTAGTAAGCTTATAAATATGATTTGAAAATTTCGTCACGTTATCGATTTATTTAATCACGTTATATATTTGGATACATCGGTTTATTATACCATATATATATATATATATATATATATATATATAAAGAGAAGGTAATGTTAAATTAAGTTATATATTTTAATATCGAATTTAACCGGACGAAATAGAACCGATAAGTTTTAGAATTCGTAACAGTAATTTAGCGGCGAAAGGTATCGTCGAAAATTTAGTATAAAGTATGGCGTGAAAGATGCTCGAAGCAGATCTTTTTTGCAAAAAAAAAAAATAAAAAAAATAAAAAGATTAGAATCTAAAGGCGAATAATGCGAACGGCCGTAAAAAGATTTATGTTGTTTCAGCGCAGACACTTAAATCGTTTGTTAAAGCTGTAAAACGTTCACCTTTTGCATATTGCTGCATTGTGTAAACGTTGGCCCTGTTATTTCAACGGCTGTACTGAAATAACAATTCTACTTTTACACGAAAAATATTATTATATCTATATATAGTATACACATTAAGTACGGCTATTATATATTATTATATAATAACGGTCTCGTAAAAAATGTCTATTATTACACGGTAAATTGCGACGAGTACGCGTTTTATTTACTTATATTTTATTTTATTTTTTTTTTACCTTGTCTGATTCGAGCTGGTTTTTTTTTCGAGTCGTGAATTATATTTCTATTTGATATTATTAGTCGTAAAATATTTATACGAGTATTACGGTGAATATAACACCGTCATCAAAAAGTAAGGTGAATTTGTTTATAAAATGTAAATTCTTAATTTACTCTACCAAATCAATTTTTCCGGTATAGCCTTCAAGATCTTCTTCGATTCGGTTTTTATCTCTACAATCGTGTCAAAACGTTGGCCCCGCATTGGCCTTTTGAGTTTGGTGAATAGCCAGAAGTCGCACGGAGCCAAATCGGGCGAATAAGGTGGTTGCGAAAAGATATGAATCGAGTTTTTGGCAAAAAAGTTGCGAAGAATCGATGTAATATAACACGGTTCATTATCGTGATGAAGGAACTAAGAGTTGTAAAAATACGTGAAACTCATAGATAAGTAAACCTTTTGACAAACAGATGCTTGACAAATGTTATACAGTTCTACCAACCTAGGAAAAAAATATAATTTACGTGTCTTCAATTATGATAATTTCACTTTACTTTTTGATCATAGTAGTATGTTATAACGACACATTTTTCTAGTCAGTATTGTCTATAAATTATAATTTTTTACATGATTTAATTAAAAATGAAAGTGTTTTTGTTCTTAAAAAAATATTATATATATCGTTTAAATCTATGTCTAAAAGGTCCTCAAATTTGTTGAGTTTTGAAGAGATCTCCACTAAAACTTTTAATGATAGTGCATTAAAATTATTCAAAAGGGTCTCGTTTATAATATTTGAATAGAGTAATAGGACTACTTTTGATGTAAGGGTTTAAAGTGATACTTTCATTGTAAAGTAGGTTGCGTTTTTAATAAATAAAGTTTGTTTTTTTTTATAATTTATTTATTATAATATCTTTTATTAAATAAGAATATTGTTTAATATTGATTTATTGTGAAAAATGATACATTTTATTTATTTTTCAGCTGCGTCACCAAATTTGACAAATCGAAGGGATTTATCACCACCGAATAATTTCCGCTCCAATTCTAGTACACCAACATCAAGCACTTCTCCAATGGCTTCTGGGCCATCGCTCATAGAAATGCCATCGTTTATCAATAATAATAATAATAATAATAATAATAATACGCCATCATTTCAATATACGTTAGGTAGCATCAGAAGAAATTTAGACGGAGAAGGCTTTCAATTGGACGTAGTGGCAATACCTAATGATGTACCCCAGAAAAGTTCAAGTGACTGGGAACGAGGACACGATGAGTTCGACGGCGATTTTCAGGTCAAAACCGAAAATATATTCTGTCTAAACGGCGCCGAAAGTAACGTCGTTATGAACGAAAACGACGAAAAACCGACCACGTCGTCGGACGTCGTCGAATCGTACGGTTTCAAAACGCTAGATTTCGAGGGCAGATCGTCGGATTTCGGCGGTTTCACGTCGGATTTCGAACGTCATTTCGACGTGGTCGACGATCACGGACTCGTTTCCATTGATTTCGAATCGGAGAATCATTTGACCGGTGAGGTGAATTTTGACGGTGATGGATGCTTTGATGCGACCGCCGATTTTGACGAAGATCATCCGTTTTCAACTAGTCACTTTGATGCCGATCATTTGACCGGTTCCCCTTTTGATGGTGATATTTAAATCATTCGTATTAATGTATATATTGACATTTACACAAAAAGGACGTTCAACAAGAGCGATATCTGAAGGCATTTTCCTATAAAATGATTGCTTTAATAAACTATATAGTATATATATATATATATATATATATATATATATATATATATATATATAAATATATATATATATATATATATATATATACGAAAATGTAAAAAAAATACGAATTAGAACAAATTTATAATTATTTATTTAATTTTGTATGATTTTTGTAATATATACTACTGTGATCAAAAAGTAAGGTGAAATTGTCATTCAAAACTCCCAGGCATTAGAAAGGAAGGTAAATTGTATTTTTTTTTGCTAGGACTTTTAGAACTTTTTATATATATTATAGGAGTTTTTACAACTTTTGATTCCTTCATCACGATAATATACCAAGCCGTACTGCATTGGTTTTTCGCGACTTCTTTGTCAGAAACTCAACTCATATCGTTTTGCAACCACCGTATTCGCCTGACTTGGCTCCGTGCAACTTCTGGCTATTCAGCAATGACACGATTGAGGTGATAAAAATTGAATCGAAGAAGGTCTTGAAGGCTATATACCGGGAAATGACTATTCCGACGGTTTCGAGGATTGGAAAAAGTGTTGGCAAAGGTGCGTTTTATCAGACAGGGATTATTTTGAAGGAGATGAAATTGATTTGGAAGAATAAATAAAGAGACTAAATTTTAGAAACCAATTCAGCTTACTTTTTGATCACCGTGTTTTATATTGAAAAATATGATTCCAAACTGTTCAATCCATTAAAAATATAGAGATGAGACTCTCATTGGGTCATGTTAGTCCCAAATATTATATAATAAGAGTCGATGGTGATAGAGAAGCGGAAAATAAAATTTTTCGCTTTCTATATTTACGCATAGTTCAATAATAAATTATTGCATATATTTTTCATCGTTTTATTTATAATCGATACACAATTTTACAACTTTACGACATGTATAATAAAAACGGAATATTAGAATATTATGTCGCATAAAAATTACATAGAATCTATTTTAAAATGATGTAAATATTTTAAAACATTATATTGAACTTTCGAGCGCTGCAATAAAAGAAACCATATTGTAAAAATATATATCTTTCTCTAAGTATTGCTATGCAAAAGTCTATTTTAATTTATTCAATGTTAATATTTAATAGCAGTTTCTATTATATAATAGCATAATAATAATATCAAAGAGATCCGTTATATAGGATGTTTTTTTTATAATGGTTGATAAATTAACAACATTTTTTGAAACCATTATTTATTTTGTATTTAGTTTCATATGTCATTACATCATATATCGATTAATACTTGAACAATGCCAATAAATTCTGCAATTTTTTTTATGAAAACCATCATTCAATATGATCACAAAGTAGTCCATTCAGTGTAGTGCTGGACAATTGGAGTTGTGACCATAAAAGGAAGATTTGGGTTTGAGAAGATTTACAAAATTTAACATAAGTAAGAATTGAAGTTATACGACTGCCAGGCTGTTGTATATTTGGTGAATATGTATCTGTGAAAATGGATCTGTGAATTAGTTTTCAAGATCGTTGGATTATTTTTTCTGGAACTATGTAAAGTATCTGTATAACGTCGATAAACCATAAACAATAGACACTTTGAAAGACAATATTTGTAATGCTATTACTGACATTCGACTTTAATTGCTGCAAAAAAATGGTCTAAAATTGTACTTCCCATTTAAACTTCTTCCGAGCCAATTGAGATAGCCACACGTCAGAAATCATATTCAAGTAAAAATAGCGTAGAATTATCTTTTTGGATAAAATCAAATTTTATATATTTATAAGAAAAAAACATCCTGTATAATGTATATTGTAGTATTAAGTAGATAAGGGGTGAAAATGTATCCATTCCGAGGTCGGTTAGAATCGATTTCGTTCAGGGATCGATGGTCGTACAAAGTGGGGTTTTCGTCCAAATTTCGACGACTTACGACCGGTCCGACTCCGGCGATTACCGGTAATTACCGTTTTCGGAGTCGAACTGGCCGTCGGCCAACTGGCAAACAACCGGATTTTATCGCGAAATCCGGTTGTGCGATTATACGAGTTTCCAAGCTGAACGATACTAGACGTTTTAACAATTAACCGGTCGAAGCCTTCGCAAATATTCTAATATACTCGTGCATATTCAATTTTATCGACAACACGTATAATTATAACGTTTTTCGCTGTAATATAGTATTACGTGTAAAATTAATCAGAATAAAATCTTTTAACTATATTGATTTGTATAAGTTTATATTTGATATAGTTAATTTACGTCTTCAATACATAATTACGAGTAAATAATACACACAACTTCTTTTTTACACGGTTTTGAAATAAAGCGGTTAATCAATATGAATAAATGGAACTTTTACACAAATTTTCTGATCTAGAATGAATCCCTAAATATTTTTAATTTAAATATTTATTTTACTTAACATTATTTTTTTTATAATAAAAAGGTTTTTTTTATTTTTTTTTCACGTTTTTTTTGCGAATAAATGTGTAGTTTTTTCATCATACACGATTTTTTTAAAGTTGTGAAACATACCTCCAAATTTGCCACACGTCGTATGTATTTATTTATACGTTTATTTTTTCTACACGTTTCCTTAGGAACGTATCTACCGTGTAAAAAGATAGTTGACTGTATATCTTGATTTAACCCTAGATTCATAAACGCACGTATCTCAGACACCCTCAACTGAAAAAACTCTTATAGCTCGTGACACGAAAAAGTTGCAAATAAATGCGTCTTAGTACCATTCTGTAATGATAAAAGGTCATTCTTGGCAAGTGCACGTATAGTTTGGAATATACTGGACCCAAGGAGAACGACAACAGACTCAAATAATTTTCCATCGACTATGAATTTGGAAGGCAAGAATGGTCATAAATGGTCAGAACAACTTTTCGAAGCTAACACTAGCACAACACAGTCAGGAAACATTGTTTTTAGTATTCCAAGACTCAAGAATAAAGCGAAAAATGCTACGACTCTATTGGAATAATTCAAATTGTTTATTTCGGATTCGACGGTGAATATTATTGTACTCAACACAAATATAGAAATTTCTACAAAAAGAGAAAAATACGCCGCTAAAACAACAGCCGTTAGTGATACTTGCGCTGAGGAAATGTATACCTTGATAGGATTGCTACTTTTAGCCGCAAGAAAGAAAGATAACCATCTGACTAGCACAGAGCTGTTCGATCAAGCTGAAAGTGGAACAAAATATATATCAGCCATGTCTAAAGAGAGATTCGATTTTCTGTTGAATTGTCTTAGATTTGATGAAAAATCAACTCGCAAAGAACGAAAAGCTACTGATAAGTTTAATGAATATAATTAATTACCATTAATTGGTAATTTATTTTGTAAATTAATTAATTGATTTTTGCATTGTCATCGAAAGTGAGTAAGTATGAAAAGTTTCAGCTGAATCGGACATCGAAAAGTGTTCGAAAAATCGATGGCAAAATTCCATCCAGACAAAGACACTAGTGAAATTTATATAAAAGCGTGTAAAAATATATTCTGTTTCAAAATTAAATATTTAATTTGAAAATTAGAATCAATATTTCAACTGTATTTTATATTTTTATTGTTCCCTTAGGAAATATATGATAGAGAAGAATACGGAAACGCAATAAAAAAAAATAAGGGATTTTTCCGTATATTTATTAACAAAATCGCGGCGTCAATTGTTAGTGATTTTACAGCGGGGATTACAAGAATGCGTAAACACTTTTTTTTTGTTATTGTGAATTAATGCTGTAATGCTGCGAGTTTATCCGTCGAGACGTAATTAACCCATTAAGCGTCGGTTATCTTGTGCGCATGCGCTCTTAAACAATACAAAACAGCATTTGCAGTAATAAAAAGTGGCTTTTTACAGCGTCGTTTACGTCATTAACGTCAAAAAACCGGAGATTTAAGAATGTTAACGGGCTCGGACAAAACGGACGTCGGCACCGAAACGACGATAGGGTTAAATGTGTTAGGCTGCGGTCACACTGGAAGCGATTATACGTGTGCGCATCGAATACGTTTACATTTTTCGAAATGTTAAAATTATGCTAATATCGCACTCACGATTATTTTATATATAAAAATTATATGGATGTGCAACAATATATATATATATTATTTTAATTATAAATTTATGGAATGCATATAATATATGGTGTTTAATGGTAGAATCGTGATTTTTAAAATTGAACTTGCTCAACATAAATTTTGTTCTCAACATCAAACGATCACAAAATCAAATGAAAATTTGATCCGTAAATTGATGTAGAAGTTTTGAGATAGTTTTCGTTATAAATCATCCTCGTCTATGTTTGATCAGAACTTCAAGAACAAAGGAAACAATAAATTAAATTTTGACTACTATTCCTCATAATCCTGTCAATACAATACTAAGTCTTAAATATCATAAAATAATTGTAATAAATATCAATGATGATATTAGATAAAAATTATAATAATTACATCAGCAAATATATCTTTCGACAATTTAATTATTTTCAATTAATTGTATCGCTTTAAATCGATTCAATTAAGTACGTTAAAAACGATTATAAATGTGAAATATATATATATATATATATATATATATATATATATATATATATATATATATATATATATATATGCAGGAAGAAAAAAATGGAAAAAGCATCGCAAGTCGGATTGTTAAAATTAAAAGACGATTTGTTTTTCAGATTTGCGATCGTCGGGGTCAAACTTCAGCGGCAATTTTCGCGCCGTAAAAATGTTCAAGTAAAAGTATAAAAGAACAAAAAAAAAGAAGAAGCGGCTTCAGTTAAAAAAAAAGATAGAAAATAAGTGGGAAAACGGAACAAATTACTTTTGCCCATTTTCGAGGAAAATTCTCGTCCGCTTTTACAACTTGGCGAGAAAAATTTATTTAAAAAATATTCCGTGGATTTTTCTCCCGCTGCCCCCCCCCCATCCAACTCATCTTTTTTTTGTATTAACGTAATATTTTGATGAAATTCTTATGTGCGTTTTCATTTTTGAGCAGTGACGTAATAATATATTACTGAAAAAAAAAGTTTTTACGTTTTGAGAATTGTAATTTTAAATACGCGTACGCGATATACTAATAGTATTTGAATATTAGATTTAAATATTTTCATTTAATTTACATGCTTAATAAAATTTCGAGATTTATTAAAATATTTTTTTTTTATTATTTTTCTATTGATTTTATTTCAAAATGATTTATGAAAAATGCATATTTATAGAAGTCATTTTAATATATATTTAATTTTTTATTTTTTAATATATATTTAATAAATTGGATTTTGGTAAGTCAAATATGTATATTTTGTATCTTAAAAATCATTTAGAATTGAATTGTAAAAAATAAAGTATAAAAATGATGTCGAAAAATTTTCATAGGCCGTTCGAAATTTTTGCAGTTTCACTGTTTTAACGTTTTATATAATATAATTATAATATGATTTATAAAAAAAAATATTAAAATATATTTCGAATATAAGAATATTACAATTTATACTTGTGTCGTATGAAAGAAGAATAGAACTTATAACCGATGGAAGATGGCATAATTTTTGAATTTGATATTAATAATTATATATTATTTTTGTACGAAATTGAATGATAATCTTTGTCTATTTTTTTCTATATATAAAATTGGAAATATACGTAGTTTGATAGTAGAATAAAATTTAATGAAGTCCCGTTTATGGCGACAATATAGTCGACAATAATGTCGCACAAATTACACCGACGAGACTGCGAAAATGGGAAAAATTCCATTTTGGCCAAGTGTTCCATGAAAAAAAAAAGATAGAAAATACAAAAGCTTACATGTACGAATATAGATATATATATATATATATATATATATATATATATATATATATTATTTTCATAGTTGGCTCTTTAAAAATAATAGAAGCTGAAAAATGGAACTCTGTTAGTCATACGTGGAATGCGCGACATTATTTCAATATAACTATAAATTATATATATATATATATATATATATATATATATATATATATATATATATATGTAAAAATCAATTTTAAATTGAACTTTATATAAATTGAAAATTAATTAATCTAGTTTTAGATATTGTAATATTTTTAGACGTTTTTTTGCATGCAATTATTTAATAATATTAAAATTTCGCAGTAATACAAAAAATAATAAAATGTATTTAAAAATATATATTCTAAGTTTTAATTTTAAATTTGATCTTGTAAGAAGCTTTTTCGTCCTCATAAATATTTGTCTAGCTTTCTCAATTCTTGAAAATACAGTAAATTTCTATTCTGATTCATAATATTGATGATAGGTTTTATGAGATTCGAGTATACTTGAATTATAAATGAGTATATCTTAAAAGAAAATAGATATTCAGTAATCCATTTAAGATATTAGTGTATAAATCGGATTTATTTCTATATAATATATATTAGTAATGATAGAATATAAATAACATAATAGCATATAATATAAAAGAAAAAAAAAAGATTTTTTTAAAAAACAAATTCCTTTTATTCTGATAATATTTATTGATATTTATATTTTACAAGTCACAAAAGAAAATGCGAAATAAATACAAAATGATAAGAATACTTGTAATAAAAATCGATACATTTGATATAATCTGTAACATTGGCGTTAACCGTAATAACAATAATGGTATGAAATAGTATACAATATATATATATATATATATATATATATATATATATATATATATATATATATATATATATATATATTATTTTTACATGTAGACTATATACGAAATGTTTGTTTTGTAAGATAAAACAATGGTTCTGTTGAAAGAACCCAGATTCGAATAGTTAACCGTTATTGATGGTGGTGCGGTTAATTTATACGTGTAACGTTCGCGAATTGAACCCTCGTTAAAATGGACACGTGGTGCTTTTTTGATATTATTACCGTTTATTATTACGATGTTATCGTTATTATTATATTATTGTTATTATATATATATATATATATATATATATATATATATACATATAATATAAATTGAAATAATAGAAGACAAAAGGCCGAATGCAATATATATATATATATATATATATGGTATATATTGTGCGGTTTTTCTCAATTCGATCGAAAATTGTTTACAATTTGTACGATCGAGCGAATTTTCATTTGTAGTCACTTTTCGTTATTTTTCCGGTGTTTTGTGTCGTGTTTTTTTTTGTTTTATTATATTCCTTGTTTGTTTTCCTTTTCGCTGCACGGAAATTGATTAAAATGGAGTCGACGCGTAGTGAAAATGCATCACGAAACGGAAAAACCGGTCAATGTCAGTATTTTAATTATTATAAAAGACGTTAAATTAATAATGATAATAATATAAAAGCGATATATTAAAATAAATATGTTTCGAAAAATATTAAAATAAATTATTACTCCGTTCAATAATATCCGTAGTACATTCATAATAAATAATGGACACACGAATCCAAGATTACAAATTTTGACAATCTTTTCTAGAAATATATTTTGAATTCAACCTCTGTCACTTGATATTTCAAACGGCGGTTTCAATTTTAGTTTCCGTTTCGTGCGATTCTAAGCACATTAAATCGTTTACGTCTCAGAGTGCGACAAAATCGGAGAATGAGAAATTTAATTTTTGGGACGCCCATCGTAATAAAATCGGGTAATAAAATTGGACATGAGCTTCGAATTATCGCAAATTTAAGTTCCATTCAATTATAATTCGACCTAGAAAGAAGGTCACCTTTTAATCTAGCCGAGTGTCGGTTCGTAACCGAGATGATTACACGTACATATTACTACCCCTGACTTGCACTATATATATATACATATATATATCTATATAAGAAGGGTAGTAGCTGTGCGAACGATTTAACCTTTTCGTGGGCGATTGGGAAAGTAAAAAAAAAAAAAAATGAAAAAGAAAAAGACAAAGCGAGAAAGGAAAACTGCGGTTGGTGAAAAAAAAAAGGAAAAAGGAGACGAATCAGAAAACGAGCCTGTAAAAACAAAAGTTTTTCAAATTACCGCAGATAAGGCCAGATTCGAGGAAAACGAGCGTTCTCCTTAACGACTCACTTTTCCGTTTTTCCGCGATAATTTTCGCGCATTTGCGGCCACGCGAATCGCGTCGGTATTGGGGAAAAAAAACGCACGTACGAATTTATAATACGAAAAGTTCGAATACAGTGGGTGCACGTTCAACACGATAGTGTATCGTGACTTGTAAACTTTTGCTGATATATTTTGCTATATATATATATATATATATATATATATATATATATACATGTAAATATTTCAAGATATACATTACATCAGAGTTATTCATTATTCATAATTCAAGATGTAAGAAAATTATTTATATGCTACTGTGATTAAAAAATAAGGTGAAATTGTCATTTAAAACTCCCGGGTAAATTTTAATTATTTTTCCTAGGTTTAATTTTTTTTGAGTTAATTGTGTTTTACAAGTCTTGGTTACTTTATCACGATAATGAACAATGTCATACTACATTTGTTCTTTACGACTTTTTTGCCAAAAACTCGACTCATATCGTGTTGCAACCACCGTATTCGTCTGATTTTGCTCCATGCGAGTTCTGGCTATTCAGCAAACTCAGAAGACCAATACGGAAACGCCGCTTTGACACGATTGAGGAGATAAAAAACAAATCGAAGAAGGTCTTGAAGGCTATACCGGAAAAATACTATTCCGACTATTTTGAGGACTGGAAAAAGCGTTGGCAAAAGTTCGTTTCATCTGACGGGAATTACTTTGAAGGGAATGAAATATTTTTTTTAATAATAAATAAAGAATTTAAATTTTATAAACAAATTCACCTTACTTTTTTATTACAGTGTTATATTCATATTGAATTTATTGATATTTTATATATTTAAAAAAATATTCAAAATAGTTGATAGATGCAAAATTTTGTCATAGTTGGTTTTGCGCAGGTATGTTTAAAAATCAATATATCGATGATTGGAAATGGTCTTCGTCGTGGGCGTCGTTATCTAGACCCTGAGGCCATTACTTCGGTTCGAAGCCGGGGTCATCAGATAACGTCGCCTTTGGAAGGCTTCGCAGGTGATTTGATGGACGATTGCGTCGGTGTTGGTCGCGATTATGAATATTCACATACGTACCATATATTTGTATAATTGTAAAGATGATCTTACGGCATGTCGTCTTGGCAACAGACAATTAAAAAAAAAATAACGCGAATACGCAAAAAAAAATCCCGGAAAAACTGAAGAAAACGCGATTCTGTTTTTCTCCAGAACCCCTCTTATCCCCCCTCGCCGCGTTCGTCGGAATACATTGTCATGGGAAATCACGTCAAAAGCTTTAGACCCACTCGTATATTTTCGAGCTACAAAAGTCCACAGATCGCCTCTTTCCATCCATTTTCACAGAGTCGAATTAAATTTCGCTACGTTTTTCATTAATTCTATATTTTTTCGTATTGCCGATGGGCGGGTGGAAAAATCTCTCTTTGAAACATAAAATTGTCATTTTTTTTCCTATTTCCAATCATATTTGGTTGTTAAATTTTGTAACATGCTATTTTTTATGTCGTCGTTGTATAATACATTATTTTATTAATTATACAAAATTTTTATAATATTATATATATATATATATATATATATATATATGTGAAATATACGATTCTTAGATTTTAAACATAAGAAAAAAATTAAATTATACATAAAAAGTATTTTTGTACTTCAAAATTTTTAATTAAAAAATGAAAGAAGTCAGAAAAAAAATAAAATATACAATCAAAGATTTAGGAACCACTTTCTTTAATATTATTTTTCATAAATATATTTGCTGCTGTTATAATAAATTATTAAGGGGTAAAATATATTATAGTTATCCTTGAATCATATTATATTACAAAAAGGTTTTTCATTGATTTTTTTTTCATACTTTATAACCGAACGAGGAACGAATATAATCCAATCGATTGCTAATAGTAAATTTGTTAAAAAAAAGCGTTATATACGAGTACACCGGGGGTCTTTCAATTTAATTTTATTATTAGGGAAACCTTTTTATATTATACAAGGCGCAATTCATAATTTTCACACGTGGTATTTTTTTTTAAATTATAAATATATATATATAAGAAAAATCGTCGCCTATCGAAAATGTAATTGCACACGCGTAATTCTTTTATTATACAATAATTATATAAAATAGAAAAGAAAAGAAGATAATAAAATTTACGCTTAAAATTGGATAAGACGTTTCAATAATTCAAAATGTAAAATTTACGGCAGACGAGCGGAATAAATGTTTACGACGTCAATAAAATATATCTGAAACGATTGAAATTGCATTGAAGCAGATTGAACAAAGAAGCCATTGATTGATTTGTTTTCACGAGTTTCTATCGATCGTCTTAATTCAAAATAATTCCGGCTTTCGTGTATAAGTATTAGTGCATATATGTGTATACATCTGTAAGATTGAAGAATCAATGGAAAATAATACTATCATGTTTTTCAAATTGTTACCCATATTATATAATTTATCGATCGATTTTTATTCGAGGAGTAAAAATCGTGGTATAAAAATAGATATAGTATTTTTTTAATGATTGTATTAAAGGTTTATTAAAATGATAAGATATTTATCTATATTTATCTAGATAAAATAAATATCAGAGGTGGCAAAACTATGGCTCGTGAGTCGCATGTAAATAAAGTTTAATTTTTAATATTTTGCACTTTTATTTATATGTTTTCAATAAATATAATTTATGTAAAAAATATATTTTTTATTTTTTTTTGCATACTTTTTTAAAAAGAAAAAGGCTAAAAAAATATTTATAAATATGTATATTCGTTGTCGTAAGACTTGACACGTAAATTTTATCAATCGGACGATGCATTCTAAAAATTTACTTTTTAACTAAATCGTCGTTTCGCTTGATTTACGTCGTCGTAAAATCGGATTGTTCGATTCGGTTCCGGTTTGTCGGATTTCTGAGCTGGGTGCGAAAGTTAGGCTATTTTCCTAACGGCAGTCCGGTTATTTTGCCGTCGATAAACGTGTACGGAATCGACGTAACGTATTTACGTCGGTACGTACAAATATTTTCCGTCGGCAAACAAACACGTCTGTGACCCACTTTACGACGGAAAACGACACATACACCGTCGTACAGCATTAAGTATTCCGCAAACATCGACTTTGTATCATGGAAAGCTGGGTGGATGCGCTTTGAGAGGATTCCTTCTTCCGACTACGAACAACTTTAACAAACTACAACATCGAAAATAAACGCGGTAGATGGTCTGATGATGATAATGCGGAGTCGAAGAGTCGTCGGTTTTTGACATATCACAATCATGTAACACTTTGGTTAAAAAGTAAGGTGAATTTGTTTATAAAATGTAATTTTTTTATTTATTCTTCCAAATCAATTTCATTCCTTTTCAAAGTAATCCCCGTCCGATAAAACGCTCTTTTTCCAACGCTTTTTCCAGTCGTCGAAACAGTCGGAATAATCTTTTTTCGACTTCGACCTTCTTCGATTCTATTTTTATCGCCTTTTAAGTTTGTTGAATAGCCAGATGTCGCACGGAGCCAAATCAGGCGAATATGGTGGTTGCAAACGATATGTGTCGAGTTTTTAGCAAAAATATTGATTCAAAAATATGACATGGTTCATTATCGTGATGAGGGAACCAAGATTTGTAAAAATACGTGTAACTTGGTGATAATTAAACCTTTTGATATACAGACGCTTGGCAAATATTATAGATAGTCCTACCAACCTAGGAAAAAAAATACAATTTATCTGCTTTTTTCTTGACAATTTCACCTTACTTTTTGATCAAAGTAGTATGTCAATGGATTCGTGTAATTAAGACGAGATTTATGTATTATATTTAATTATTTACATATTTAATTTTTGTGTTAAGAACACTGAAAAGTATTATATTTTATATTGAAATCATTTTTCATCATAATTTATATATAATATCATTTATTACATGCATTATTTAAATTTACGTATTTCGTTATCGACCAATGGACCACAATATTTTGCTGTAAAATAAATTTTGCCACAAATGTACTTTTAACATTATTTATTAATAAATAAAACTTAAATCGAATATAAAATTAATTTATATTTTATATACGTAAATACAACACGCGTTTATATATATATATATATATATTTAAATAGGAATTTTCCGAATGTTCATAATTGATTGATCGATGCGCATTGTTGGCGATTGTAAGCGCGATATTTTTCAGTGTCATCTCTGAATTATTTATTTTCAGGTATCGTTTTTTTCAGATCTTTTTGTTTTTTTATCGTATAAACGACTGTATCGTCAGAATCGTTATTACCATTTTTACAACACACACACACACATATATATAAACTTTATTTTATATTAGAAATCTGAAGGATGAGTGATAAGTGGGATTTCTACACAAAATCCTGTATGATTTAATTTCCATTTTCTTATTTTGAAGTAATGGAATTAAATATTAGTGTTTTTCAAATTCTCCGTTTAATAAAACTCCCATTCTTTGTAGTATTATATACATATTTTATTTATTTTTAATTTTTATTTGTAAGTCATGTATAATGGTAGATAGTTTTGAGGAACGTCTGAGAATATTTGAAAGAAAAATCTAGTTGAATTCAGTTACCAGATTGTTTATATAAATTTAAATAGAATTTTAAAATCTCTTTAGTGATCCATTTACAAGATTCAAAGAAATTATAGAGAAAAAAACGATGGGCAAATAAACTGGAATGTATAATAAATTTTGTTGAATATGTCTATTAAATCATGATGATAATCTTCTATAATACATTTTGAGTACTTAGTAAGTATTATATATTTTTTAGCTTATTTATTATATTGTAAAAAAGTTATTTTTATTTAATATTTAAATACAGAATAAAAATATATATTTTAAAATGAAGAAAAATATAGTTTAAATATTTTAAAATAAATTGTTTGACTATGTAAAAAAAAATGGTTAAAGTCGTATAAAGTAAACGTTCACTAATTTGCAATGTATCCATCGCTGACAGATCACATTTCGAAAAAGGTGTTAGTTTTCTTTATATATATATATATATATATATATATATATATATATATTTTTTTTTTTTTTTTTTTGTTTCCACTCTCGGAGTTTCGGTTCGATTCCCCGTTTAACGTTTGTAACGTTCGGCATGGAGTGCAAGACGAGTCGTTAACGTGGCCGTTAACGATCTCGCAGTTAACGACTTGCGGCAAATGTAAAGTTCGCGCGAGTTGTGTTCGGTCGAATTTAACCGTCGGACAGTTAATTTAACGCGCGAGACGAGTTTTTCGTAATGATGAAGAATAAGCGCGTTATCCGCCATCATTTTTTCCGACAATTAAACCGTGACGCAAAAAACGCGTCGCCGATTCCGATTTATTCACGTTAATCGACGGTTAATTTTAGATTAAGCCTATTCTTTGTTCTTAAATAACTCACAATTCAACAGGTTAAAAAATAGATATTCTATACTTTGTTTTTAAATATTTTTATTGAAAAAAATTTGAATTCTATTGGAGTTCTAATTATCACTGATTATATATATATTTTAATTTTTTTCTTGTATAATTGTAATTAATAAGAATAGTTTAAAGTTATTTTTAGATAATTGATTTAAGTGTATATGGAAAAATAAACGATAAATTATTTTATTTTGTTTCTATTTAGAAAATAGATATATTTATTTCGTACTATTTTTAACGTTATATATATATATATATATATATATATATATATATATATATATATATATATCGGCTTTTCCGTTTGCATTAATATTTTACCTTATTTATTCCTGAACACTACTTTTAAACAGACCGTAGTTTAATGTAAATGGAAAATTAAGGATATTAACGAAATCCAATGGGAAATATCGCTTAATGGAATTTCCTTCGCAAAAATTCCTCTTCAGGATAAAATCCTTCGGGGATTCATATTTTTATATCGTAATTAGCTAAAGATTCTGCTAAAATAAATTTGCAATTTAGCGGAAGGAAAAAAAATCTTTGCAGCTGAATTTTGAAGAAAACCGTTCGCGGTTTTCAAACGAACCAACCTATTATACGTAAAAGCGCAAGTAATTATAATTGAAAACATCCTCTTCTTTATAAAATATTCAAAAAAAAAAGAAAACAAAGTAATTATTCATTAAAATGTGCTCCACTTTTATTAACAATAATGAATAGAATATACTAATAATTCTGCATATTTTTCGTCAATATTTTAAGAAGATATATAGAAGATATATAGCTGCATATTAAATTAAATTCATCGATTATTTGTTTATATATAGATTTTTTTTAATTTTTAATAGAATTTTATGCCTATATATATATATATATATATATATATATATATATATATATATATATATATATATATATATATATATATATATATATATGTACTACTGTGATCAAAAAGTAAGGTGAAATCATCATTAAAACTTTCGGGAAGGCAGGTAAATCGTATTGTTTTTGGATTATTTATAAGATTTGTCAAGCTTTCGAGTTACACGTGTTTTTACAAATCTCAGTTCCTTCATCACGATAATGGCCCACATCATACTGCATTGGTTCTTCGCGACTTTTTTGCTTATCATATCGTTCCGCAACCACCGTATTCGCCTGAATTGACTCCGCGCGACATCTGGCTATTCAGTAAACTTAAAAGACTAATGCGGTGACGCCGTTTTGACACGATTGAGGAGATAAAAACCGAATCGAAGAAGGTCTATAATAAGGCTATACCGAAATATGACTATTCCGAATGTTTCGAAGACTAGAAAAAGCGTTGGCAAAACAAATTCACCTTACTTTTTGATCACAGTGTTATATATGTATGTATGTATGTGTACAAAAGCAATTTAAAATACTCAGAAAAAGTAAGGTAAAACTGAGCAACACGGTATTTTTTCTCATTAAATACGTTTCCTCTCATATTGCGATATACTGCGTATTTATAAAGCAGTATAAGTATTTATATAATGTTTGTATTATGCTCATTTTGTTGAAATGGCAGAGGATGGGTGATGGCGATTAACGTCGGCTGTAAATTTGATCTGCACCCGAGGAAATTTGTCCAAAGTAACATAATTTACTGAGCTGTCCCGGCGTGGCCATATTTTTGCAAGATCGTGAATTTAACGTTCCATAAAGGAATGTTGATAGAACTTTGTTGAGAACCGAGCAGAAACTGGAATGGGAATCGAGGTGTTTCAAACCGGGTTGCTCCGATGGTGCCGGTGGACTTCGACTAGATTTAGAACCTGAAGACGAATCGGAGAAGAGATTTAAACAGCCGAACCGAGGGGTGAACTAAGAAAGAAAGTAATATTTTAAAGTGACGACGACGATGAACAAAATTAACGTCGGAATTCTAGAATAAATAATAATTATAATATAAACGTTTCGTATGAAATATAATATTTTTTTTTATTATTCGGATATATCTAGATTTAACGATTGTTAGTCACTTTTCTTATACACTTTTATATAAGTTTCATTTGTCTGTTTGTCTGAGTGGAATTTTGAAATCGATTTTTGGAGCACTTTTCGATATCCGATTGAGCTGAAACTATTCATATTTTCTCACTTTCGATGACAATGCAAGAATCAATTAATAGATTTACAAAATAATTGACCAATTAGTGGTAATTAATCGTATCACTTTTTTGCCATCAGTGTGTATGTACATATTGCATCAGCCAATTTCAATGTATAATGTGCTATCTAATAACTTCAGTTAGTTGCCGCCGACATTTTTTTATACGGTCCCACTCTACCGCATATTTTTTTATATGCTGTGTTAAAACTATTTCCTATTATTTAAGAAGTTTCTGAATATTTTGTTTGTGCGATTTTTTTTCTGCGGTCCCTATCTACCGCACAAAAACAGATTTCATTGTAATTCATTATATTAAATTAATATTGTTAAAATAAAATTACGGGACGATATATGAGTAAAATTAAAATTTCTATAAAGTGGACGCCGCTTTATATTTTAAGTGGCAGAATACGCTGACAAAAAAATAGAAGAATATAACAGTCGCTTATGAAATTTCAGAGAAAATAGACAATTCGAAGTTTTAATACGTAATACAAAGTCGCGTTATATAGTTTAGCCGTTTTCTTTTTTCCCCCCACGTTTAGTTTTCGAATCGATTTTTTCGCATTTTCACAATTTTCTTTCGTGCTGTGTATACACGAAGTGAATTTTTATGAGAGAAAATAGGTCGTGGTCACCTTAGCTCGTTCGGTTAAAAGTGCACATACACACACACACACACCCATATATATATATATATATATATATATATATATATATATATATATATATATATATATTTATTATATAGTTTATACGAGTCTAAAGCTGCACGTTTATAATGCTGCGTCCATACGATCGGAACGTGCGACAGAGTTTTATGCCGCGAGTATTATTATTTCTTGCGATGTGGATGCGGCCGTATAAATTTTACGTCGGATCGATATTATCTAAAGTGCTCAATTAAAGTGCGAAATTTTGCGAAAACTTCAATTTTTATTATCGAACGCGATTTCCTTTGTGATAAAACGACGTCGATAAGAGATTCTGAAAGTTTGAATCGAATATTTTTTTTTATTTTTTACAATTTTTAACAAGTTTATTATATAATGTTTAAAACAAAGCACGATAATATATGTTATTTTATTTATTAATATATATTATATATTTTATTTTCTTTTATTAATTTATTGTGATTTTAATTTTGTTGTACGTGTAGTTATATAACTATACAAAAAAAATTAGATACGATTTTTTTTAATATGCAAATAGTAATATTTATAAAATAAAAATGTTTATAATTTGATAATATCATAAAATATATTGTCTATTCTTAAACTTATGGGATTATACGTATTTTTATTGATTAATTAAAATAAAATAAAATAGTAGCAACATTATTGAGTTTGTGAATATTGTTTTCTTTCTTTCGCTTAAAAGTTAAAAATTACTCCATTTATGCTTTTTCTAAGAGTTTAAGCTTTTAAATATATAAAGTCAAAACTTGGTATAAAAGTATAATCTAATGAATGGATAAATATAAATAGAATTTTATTTTATGAAAACATTCTCTGATTATTTTTCAAGAATGGAAATTATAATACGAATATTTATAATGTAAAAATTAATATTTTGAAAAATTATATATAATATATTTATGATTTTTATTTAGCTTGAACAACGATGTAAAGTTACAGCAAAATAAACGTCACGTAAGAAACACGTTTACTCGTAGAACAAATCGGATAATAGAATAAATCAAATGATCGATAGTTCACGATTCAACGGCATTTCTTTTCATTAGATTTCTAGACGTAGACACTTCTGTACAAACTTGAATCTGGAGAAAAAAAAACAAATAAATAAACAAAGAAATAAAAGCACAAAGTGTCCTTTATACACGATACTATTATGTATAAGTAAGGTAATTAATTAATTACTACGATATATACACATACTTATACTGAATATCTTTGATAACATTGATTTATTCGAGATAATTGTAATGATAATGTGATAATTTGAAAAAAAAATTATAAAGTATATATATATATATATATATATATATATATATATATATACTACTGTGACTAAAAAGTAAGGTGAATTTGTCATTTAAAACTCCCGGGCAGGAAGGGGGGTAAATTGTAATTTTTTTCTAGGTTTGTAGGACTGTTTATAACATTTGCCAAGCGTCTGTTTGTCGAAAAGTTTAATTACCTCCGAGTCACACGTGTATTTATAAATCTCGATTTTTTCATCACGATAATGTATCAAAAATTAGACGTATATCGTTCCGCAACCATCGTATTCGCCTGATTTGGCTCCGTGCGTCCTCTGGCTATTCAGCAAACTTAAAAGGCCAATGCGGAGCTGCGGTTTTGACAGGATTTTAAATATAAAAACCGAATCGAAGAAGATATTGGAAGGCTATACCGGAAAAAGATTATTCCGAGTGTTTTGAGGACGTGTGTTTTATCGGAAGGGGATTATTTTGAAGGGGATGAAATTGATTTGGAAGAATAAATGAAGAATTTATATTTTATAAAAAAATTCACCTTACTTTTTGATCACAGTATTATATATGAATATTTTTATTATATTGTATGAGTTAAATTTTTGTGCACGTCAAATGTTTGCATATAATATTATAAAAAAATACGATTATTATCGGTTTATTTACATTTTGTTATTTGTTTAGGTTTAGTTATTAAACATGAATGTTTATCAAATATTATATAAACTGAAAGATTGTATTTGCGAAAATGAAACTTTGTTTAATAAACAACGCGTATATAATACGATATTTTAACGGTTTATATATAATATTATTAAGATTGAATTTCGTTGAAGCGAGAAAAAAATATTTTACTATATATATTATTATTATTAATGGGGTTCTAGTTTGACTATTGATAATTTTGATGGTAGTTTTAACACAATACGTGACTATTTATTCGCGATAGTTGATTTTGCGTTTTAAATAAATGATTGCATAATTTAGAGCGGCGTTTCGCAAGTTTGATAGAAGCACTCGACACATGTTGAGAACCACTAGAGTCGTCGTTGGAAATACACTCGTGTTTTCTCGTACATTTCAACGTGTGGTGTCATTGTACTGAAATTTAACATTTTTCAAATGTAATTCAAAAATACAATTGCGTATTAAATGAAAATATTTAATATATTTTTTTGAACAACGATTGATCGATGATATATATATATATATATATATATATATATATATATATATATATATATATATGTATAATATGGGTTTTGAAATAATAAATATATGATATAATAATACGTAAAAATCTTGCGCAATTGTTGTAGTTAAAATTTAATCAATGATAGTAATTTATTTATGTGCACGTGCAAGTGTTTTACTCTTCTCGATAAACTAACAAAGCGTTCGAGTCAAAGTTTTAATCTGAAAAGTACTAAGAAATCAAGTTTATTTCAATTTATTTCATCCTTTTTATATGTATGTGTGTGTTATATATATAAAAGCTTATATAATAATACAAGAGAAACTTTGAAAACGTTCATTGAATCGGCCATCTTGAGATAAAGTTTGTTCGGTTTCTATACGCTTGAAATCGTAGTCAAAGTACGTTTAATTTAATTTAATTGCGACGCAGTCTCGAAAGACGTCCAGAAGAATAATGACGTACTAAAACTATAATTATATCAAAAAATATCACCGGTCACATTATAATAGAATAGTGCGCGAATATACCGATAAAAATGAAGTTTATATTATATAATATATATATATACGTAGAAAAATAATAATGAAAAAAAAAATGGTCGGCCATTTTTAATTTTATCCAATTTGTATAAATACACTTTCGTTTCGAATGCACGAGGAATAAATAACTTGAAATATATACGGGATTTTCTCGAGTTTCGGGTTGCGTAACATTTTCACCATCAGCGAGCGGACAGTCTCTTTTCCGCAGCAGTTTTCCGAATTTTTCCATTTCTTTCGCGCTCACGTCGAACAGTATGTATATTATATATATATATATATATATATATATATATATATATACAGGTTGTACTCGTTTCTTTCGCGTTAACTCTTTAGTTACGTAAAGGAAATTAGCCATTATATTAATAGTCTCTTTTTTTCGGTTCATCGGACTAATGCGCCGAACGCCTTACCAATCTTGTACTCTTGTCTTTTCTCATACTCGTCGATCGTTTTCTGAGTGCCTGCTTTTCCAAAAAAAAAAAATTGGTACAAATTATTATGTAGTTTTTGGCGAATACGAAATACGGAGTTGTCAGAGTATAGTGTAGTTTAGTTGTACGGGGTTAAGGCCCCGTTTCGAGTGGTCGACGTAAACGTTCCTCGCACGAGTGCCTTCATGCACCGCACTCCGTTGCAGAAATTTCAAACCTTTTCAGATATATATATATATATATATATATTAAAAATGTTAAAATATGTTTTTTCATAAGTAACCATCTTGAGATGTGGACGTTTGAATCCGCTCTAACGTATTTAATTGCACTTCAATAATGTTATAATTAAATATAAATATAATTGAACTTCAAATGCACGGGTTAAACGTGTTCATATGTTGACGATTAGACTTTTTAAAAATAATAATGATAAATATATAGTTTTAAATGTGTCAATAGAATTTATTATACTACTGTGATCGAAAAGTAAGGTGAAATTGACATTTAAAATTCACGGGTATTAGGAAGGCAGGAAAATTGTAATTTTTTTCCTAGGTTGGTTGGACTTTCAATCTAATATTTGCCAAATGTTTGTTAGTCAAAAAGTTTAATTATCTCCGTGTTTTTTCAATTCTTGGTTCCTTCATCATGATAATGCACCATGTCATAGCCAAAAACTCGACTCATATCACTATATTGGAAAAAGATTATTCCGACTGTTTTATCGGACGGAAATTACTTTGAAAGGGGTGAAATTAATTTGGAAGAATAAATAAAGAATTTACATTTTGTAAATAAATTCATCCTAATTTTTGATCCACTGTGTATTTAAATAATAAAAATTGAAACATAATTTGATCGAATGAATATTCAAATATCAAATGTTACAAAATCGTATATTTGAAAGTCGAAAGCAATATATGCATATAAACTGTAATTTTCTAGTGTACAGTATAATATTATAAAATAGCAAAACCGATGCTGGCAATGGTCTAAAGAGACCATCGCTTTGAACCGTTAGAATCCATCCGTGAAAAGTTCAGACGCGCGAGGTAATTGAATAAGAAACTAACTTCCATATACATACACATATATATATATATATATATATATATATATATATATATATATATATGTATATATATATATATTAAGATACGTCCGCCATTGTTTGGCATCACTATCCAGACGTTCGAAAGAAGTGCACAAGACGAAGACGAGGGCAAAAAAATAAAAAAAAAATCTTAAGCAAAAAAAAATAAAAAAAAACCGGGGCAAAAGCTGAGCACGTGAAGAAGGTGGCGTGCATGGGTGCCGTTGGGGTGGTCTTCAGGTCACGCTCTTACCCCAAGAAATGGTGTAGTGTGAGATACTCTCTTACCCCATCCTTACGTGAAGAGAGAATGAGAGAAACGACCAGGGATTCTCGTACTCCGACAAACTATAGAGTGTGGGATTCTAGTCGTACTTAGAAGGGTGAGATTCTCATCGCAACATGTCGATCGTTTTAGGGTTTACTTGACTTTTACACAAAAATTTCAAGAACAACTTTCTCGGTCGTCGTACGTGATTTATGCCACTGTGTACTCTGGGTGCTTCTTTTATTTCAACCCCATTTTTTTTTTAAAAAACACTTCTTTTTTTACACCCCTTTCTTGTTGAACTTTCTTTTTGAACAGACACAATCGCGTCTATTCAATGCATTTCTCATACCATATTTGAGATGCACTTATATAACTCGTATTATTGAGCTCTCTATACTTTATTATACGAGATAATTGCATGTCATCATAAATTAACTTCTCAGTATAGGAATATTATTTTTTTTTCAACCTCATCATTGTATTTTGACTGTTTATAAAACAAAAATAAGTTACAAAAATAACACGGCACCGGTTTTATTACCGTGAATATAAAAGCTAGTGCGAATATATTATATATTCATAAGTATCAGAGGTATTGTTTTACGATCGTAAAAAAGTGTAATTTGAAATTTTAATATTTAATAAGCTAACTGAAAATGTAATAATAATATAAAATAAAATCATTTTTAAGTACAAAAATAAAAATGTTTCAAAGCAGTGTAATATAAATAAACGGTTCAAGCATGTTTGTGTGTATATATATATATATATATAGATAAAATACACTGTAATCCTCTGGATGTTGTTTGATAAATATATTATGAATATGGATGAAGTAGTTCTTGGGAATATAAGGGAGATAACCTGGCTCATATTTACAATATAAAAATAAAAGGGTATATCAAGCACGATATACGATGACTGCGATAGTCTAGAGTTTGTTCACTCACTATATATGGTACAGTGAATGATGAGTTAGAATTTTTCGAAAATCCTTTTATATTTTTTTACTCGTTCGCAACAATGGCAAACTTTAAAAAAAAATACTAAATTCTGACGGTTAAAATGAAATATTCTATCGAGATTTGAAAGTGATACAAATATTGAAAATCGAATTATATATTATATATGAATGCAGTGTAGATGGATGCGGTGTGGTTATTTTGATTTTTTTTTCTTAGAAAATGGCCGTTATTGTTATTACGACACGTTTTAAAAAATGCATTAAAACAATTGCCATATTCTCTGGCGACTCCGCGCGTATCGATTGCAGCTTTTGGCCTAAAGCGAACTGTTCGCGACCAGTGCTTACTCGACAACAAGCGAGAACGGTCGGTTTGATTATTATTACACACGAATAAATAAATAAATAAATCAAAAAAAAAATATATATATATATATATATGATAGAAATGTAGCGAAAAATCGGTAAGCATCAGTGCAGATCAAAAAAATAATAATATATAAAGTGTATATTAGGAAGCGGATTTAAAAGTTTTGATTTATTTTATTATTATTATTATTATTATTATTTTGTTAAAAATATATTTTTAGTACGAGTATTGTTATGTTTTGTTTGTTTTTGTGAGTTTACGTGCGGTTTTGAAAAGTTTCGGTTAAATTGAAAATTGAGTTTTATGTTAAATTGGATTTATTAGTAATGGCGCGAAAGTTTCGTCTCTCACACTTGAATTTTAATACATATCGTTTATACATATATATATATATATATATATATATATATATATATATATATATATATATATATATATATATATATATATATATATATATATATATATATATATATATATATTAAAATAATCTATAATATAAACTTAGAATAGTTTTGTAATATATAATTATAATTCTTAAAGTGTTTAATCTATAGTAAAAATTCATTTTCATATTTATTTATATATATTTTTAATTCGGAATCTATTTAATGTTTCACCTCTGAATTCGTTAACATATTTGTTTTTTTTATTCTGAATATATTTCTTTGCAATTTAAATTTATTTAAATATTTAAACATTTTTTTTTCAATTTGAAACATATTTTTCTTTTGTTTTTGTTAAATATATTTAAATTAATATACGTCACATGTTCACTATTTGTTATAAAAAATAAATAAATTGAATCGTATATTTCTATTTATACGCATAATAAAAAACGAATATTAAATTAAATATACGTATATTTTATTTCTCATACATATTCAATTTCAAAACGGCGAAAAGTAATAAAATAGTTGTACGACATCTTTGATTTGAATGTTTCAGAATATTATGAAATATTAGTTTTTTATTTAACTTCGAAATATTTATATAAATATTCATACATTATAGAAATATATGAAAATTATTCAGATTACACATTAAAAGAATTCTAAGATGCGATTTCGTTGTGAACGTTTTTTTTTCACGTTTTTCGATTTGTACGGGCAAATAAGATTTTTCCCGTTCGCGCAGGTGGAAACTGTTGAAAATTGTGAAAATGCTCGATGCGGATTTATTTGAGGCTTTTCTGCGTACAGATCGAATGTACCTCGTTGTATTTATATACCGCACAATATATCCATATATATATATATATATATATATATATATATATATATATATATATATATACAGGTGCAACACAAACGCGGTCCGTTTATTTATTTACGCGACCCTGTATATACATTTCGCCGTGTCGATATAAAACTCTGAACAATCAAATATTCAACAGACACTCCTTTTTTTTCTTTTTTCATAAACGCGAAAAACCGTAGAACACACACTCTTCCACTAAGTCCCAAATGCTTCGCGGTAATTGTGCACGTTGAGTGAAACGACTTCACGTGAAATATCTTCGTGTAACGTGTGTGTGTGTGTGTGTTTTTTTTTGTCTTTTATGTCGACCGTTCACGTCACCCCGAGTGTCTCGTTTGGGAATTTAAGTTAGTTATGAAGAATTCAAAAAAAAATAAATAAAAAAAACGGGTGAAGGGGGGGGCAAAAATGTCGAAAAAGTCATTAAATATTGCCGACGATCAAATCAGAGTGCAAAAGTCATACCGGTTTAATTTTTGATGATTTTTTCTATCACTTATATGTTATTTTATATTTAATAATCGTTTTTGATTTTATAAAAAGTGTTTAATTCACGAGAGATTAAAGTATGGCATTGCCGATCAATCACTATTATTTATTATTCTGAAAATTGAATAAAAATCAAAATACGATGATGCAAATTAAGGTGAAATATCGAACAAAAAAAAAAAAAAAAAAAAAACGTTTCGGTCGAAGAATATGACGTTTCGAATATTTTTAGATACGAATTTGAATAACCGCCATCGGATCGAACCGATCTACTACTACTAAAACTGCGAACGCTACGCTGAAAGTACTATAAAAGTCTGAAAAATCCATTACTGAAATTTACAACCGTCTGAATTTACAGTTGTGCAATATCGTAGTGCTGTCGCGGACTTTTTTTCTAATATATTTCATAAATATCTATATATATATATATATATATATATATATATATATATATATACGCGTATAAAACGCGATGGGAATATATACTCGAATTTCGAAATGTCTCTTTATAATATATATGGAATGTCGAATATGATGTAAAAAAAATTACGACATGTATCAAAATTTCAGAATTTTTATGTATTTTTAGAAATGCACTTTGTAATTAGAATCATATTATATATATATATATATATATATATATATATATATATATATATATATATATATATATATATATATGTTATATAATATTTTTTATTATTTGTAAGATAAATAATATTTTATAATATAATAAAATTTATTTAAAATAAATAAATTAATTCAGATTTACTACTGTGATCAAAAAGTAAGATGAAATTGACATTTTAAACTCCCGGGTATTAGGAAGACAGGAAAATTATCATGATAAATGCACCATGTCATACTGCATTGGTTCTTTGCGACTTTTTTGCTAAAAACTCGACTCGTATCGTTCCGTAACCAACGTATTTGCCTGATTTGGCTCCGTGCGATTTCTGGCTATTCAGAAAACTCAAAAGGGGCCAATGCGGGGCCGACGTTTTGACACGATTTAGGAGATAAAAACCGAATCGAAGAAGGTCTTGATACTCCGGTAAAATTAGACGTTTTTGATGATTTTTTTATATCGTGAAATTTCTTTCTGGAAATATATTCTACATAACGAGTTGAACGAGGATCAGAAGAGTTCCCACCTCCAAAGAGGGAGCTTCCCTCCGAAAATCACGAAAAACCTCCAAAATTTCGACCGTTTTTGAGTTTTCCGGATTTATCTCAAAAACTATAATTCGGATTGAAAAAGTGTCAATGAATAAAATATTGCTCATAAAATTCTACATTTAAAATGTTATATTAATAATTTGCGTAATTGTCACTGATTTCCCGTAAAAAGTGCTCGAAAATAGGCCTAAAATGGACCTCTCGGCCAAAAGTGTTCGTTGCGCGGTTTTGGTAACGATTATCTCAAAACAGGTTGATTTTACGGGGGTATCGAAGAGGAAAAAAGTTGTAGAGCAAATCCTGCTTTATAATAATCACTTATTATATTTTAAGTTAATTGTCTGAGTTTTTTCAAAATTTAAGTTTTTCCGATTTTGATCCGACGTTTTTGCACAGTAGTCTGGCAGTTAAATGCATTTTTTAATAATAAAAATATCGATATCCTGAAATTTCTTTCTTAAAACGCATTTAAAATAACAAGCTGTAATTGAATACAAAAAGTTTCATCCTCCAAAGAGGGAGCTTCCTCTTATATTTACCGAAAACCATCCAAAATTTGACTTTTTTTCAGTTTTTCGCTTACAACTTAGAAACTATTACTCAAACTGAAAAGATGTTCAAGAACAAAATATTCCTTATAAAATTCTTCATTAAAAATATTCTATTCATAATTTGCGTAATTGCGTTAATTTTCTCTAGAAAAGCCCTCAAAGTAGAGGATGCCGCGTTGACAAAGGGGGTGTTTTTAGAGGTTTCGACAAATATCTCGAAACCTATCAACTAGCGCCCAATATCTCTTCATATATCGTAAAGAACAGGATTTTTGCTATTGGCTAATTATAATTTGCTTTATTTTAACTTAGGATATTACATTTTTTTTGGCGCTTAAAGTTGAGCATTTTTTTCGCGATTGCACATTGTACGCATAAAACTTCGTTCAATTTTGGACATTCTACGCAGTACCCGCTCATTGTTATATTAGTCTATTCACTTTAAAAGGCGTTTCCAAAAGATATCTTTACAACCATAACAAAGACGAATATTGTAGGCAATAAAATCTTCTGTTGGTTTCTTTGTAACTTCCGAAAAAATCGAAAATATTTCACATAAAAAATAAATTATTTTAAATTAATTATTCAAAAGAAAGAATTGGTGATTTTTTTAATAAACGTTATATTACTATTTGGTTAAGTTAAATTATTATTATTTTGCTTAATTCTTTAATTTGAAGCTAATTGAAGGTTTTAATAAATAAAAAAATTATAAAATGTAATCTAAGCTATAATAATCCTATTGTTATAATTTTTATTTTATTTTTATTTTTTTTTATATCTTCGAGAAATATAAAAATTAATGCTATATATAAAGTTTTAATGTATAATATATTTCTTAAGTTTTTTAAATTTATAAGAATATGAAAGTAAATGATTTTATAAAAATCCTAGAGAAAAATTAGGTAATGATTTTTTTCACCTAATATTTTTTTATTCAATATGTTGAAAATAATTAACCAAAAGCGGTTAAAAAATGTACTCGTGAACATTTGTATCGTTAATGGTAAATCCAAGAATATTCACAATTCTTTTATAAATAAAAAATATTTTGTCTGGGCGTGAATGAACACAAGTATTTACTTTATTCTACAAAAGGTTTCAATACAGTGGTTTCCGCATATTTTGTAAATAAAACAGTATGCAGTTTTTGTAAGTCATAAATAAAAATTTGAAAGACCTAAGGAAGACGAAATAATTACGTTAACATTTTATTGTTTACGAATTCTTGAAAAGATTGTAAAACTATCTTTTCAAAAAAAATCCAAGTCTATTGTATGAAAAAGGCAACTAGTCCCTTAGCTCAGGGGTTTATAACTGTACGCGCGCAGGTATCATGGCATTCGACAAAAAGTTTAGGTTTCTCAGTTTCTATGCGAGAATTATAAATAATATTTAAAATTTCCAACATTTTTTAATCAAAATATATTTTTTTTACTAATTCACTATTAACTAAAGAAATTAATGTATATTAGTATGAAAATAAAAAAAATATGTCAAAATTATATTTTAGAAGTATTATATATGAAATAAATATTATAAACAAAATCTACCTAAATATATATTTCAAAAATTAATATTGAAAACAAAAATGCTCAACTTTAAGCGCCAAAAAAAATGTAATATCCTAAGTTAAAATAAAGCAAATTATAATTAGCCAATAGCAAAAATCCTGTTCTTTACGATATATGAAGAGATATTGGGCGCTAGTTGATAGGTTTCGAGATATTTGTCGAAACCTCTAAAAACACCCCCTTTGTCAACGCGGCATCCTCTACTTTGAGGGCTTTTCTAGAGAAAATTAACGCAATTACGTAAATTATGAATAGAACATTTTTAATGAAGAATTTTATAAGGAATATTTTGTTCTTGAACATCTTTTCAGTTTGAGTAATAGTTTCTAAGTTGTAAGCGAAAAACTGAAAAAAAGTCAAATTTTGGATGGTTTTCGGTAAATATAAGAGGAAGCTCCCTCTTTGGAGGATGAAACTTTTTGTATTCAATTACAGCTTGTTATTTTAAATGCGTTTTAAGAAAGAAATTTCAGGATATCGATATTTTTATTATTAAAAAATGCATTTAACTGCCAGACTACTGTGCAAAAACGTCGGATCAAAATCGGAAAAACTTAAATTTTGAAAAAACTCAGACAATTAACTTAAAATGTAATAAGTGATTATTATAAAGCAGGATTTGCTCTACAACTTTTTTCCTCTTCGATACCCCCGTAAAATCAACCTGTTTTGAGATAATCGTTACCAAAACCGCGCAACGAACACTTTTGGCCGAGAGGTCCATTTTAGGCCTATTTTCGAGCACTTTTTACGGGAAATCAGTGACAATTACGCAAATTATTAATATAACATTTTAAATGTAGAATTTTATGAGCAATATTTTATTCATTGACACTTTTTCAATCCGAATTATAGTTTTTGAGATAAATCCGGAAAACTCAAAAACGGTCGAAATTTTGGAGGTTTTTCGTGATTTTCGGAGGGAAGCTCCCTCTTTGGAGGTGGGAACTCTTCTGATCCTCGTTCAACTCGTTATGTAGAATATATTTCCAGAAAGAAATTTCACGATATAAAAAAATCATCAAAAACGTCTAATTTTACCGGAGTATGAAAGCTATACCGGAAAAAGACTATTCCAACTGTTTTGTTGACTGGAAATAGCGATGGCAAAAGTGCATTTAATCGGACGGGGATTACTTTGAAGGGGAAGAAATTAATTTGGAAGAATAAATAAAGAATTTACATTTTATAAACAAATTTAACTTACTTTTTGATATTTGACTTGAAATTTGAGTCGTATTATTTTTGTATATAATTTATAGTAAATACTATATAATTGATTTGAGAATTTAGACAAATTAAATAGAAAAAAATTGTATCATATATTAAATATTATTTACTATGCAGAATTATTTTCTTAAAAAATATTAATTAATTATTCGAATAAGTTTTAAAATATAATAATAAAATAACACATTATCACAGTAGTATGGTCTAAATTTAGACTCGTTAAATTCTAGAGTTTATACGCTATTATAAAGACTTTAATGTCGCGTGAAAGACGAATAGAAGAGCAAAATTCAAGATGCATACACACTTCGAATATTAATTTGATGGTATAGAGGGTTGGGGTCGGCGGATAAATAGAGCGCGTGTAATTTCACGGCTTCGTGGTGGTAACGCCGTTTTACACACACACGGCGGCGAATATAATTTGCTAGATTTCGAGTGTACGTCGTTTCAAAACGCCAATATAGTATATATATATATATATATATATATATATATATATATATATATATATATATATATATGAACCGGATAAATTATTTTGGAAGGTTTCGTCGACGTTCTCTTTAAATTATTTACAAGTCTTTCGCGTCATTTTGTACCGACGTCGTTCATAATACGTTTTCATTAAATTTCACGTGTTCAAAATTTGTTTGGCGGAAACGACGTCGGGCGGCGGAAATTCGCGTGCACTTCCGGCCGTCATTTCCGTCGCGCTTCTGTTTCGATTTTTCTTTTATTTTTATTTATATAAAAAATATGAATGATCGTTTAAATGTGACGATAATGAAAAATGAATAAACCATTATCTATATTTTTTGAATGTTGTTCATATTTAGCAGATGTACAAATTAAATTTATTATAATATTTCTTCAATGAAATATTTTTTATGCATAATTTATATAAACTGTGTTTATATAAATTACCTTATATTTATTTAATATTTTTGATATGTTTGAATTGACATGATTTAAAAAAAATATCTAAATTTTTTTTCGTTTCATCTTTAAAATTAATTGATTCTAATATTAAGAAGAAGTTTTATTTCTCTTCATTTGATTATATTTTTTAATACAGAATATTTGATCTTTATGACGTTTCTATATCATTTTTACATTTCTATAATTGAATTTTGTAGTCGATCGTTAATTTATACGTAATTCAATTTGCACATATACAATAAAATTTAATGTGATTAAGAAATATTATAAAGTCAAGACTTTGTGAAGCTTTTCTGAAGTTAAAACTTAGGCTTCAGATAGCATCTTAAAACTAAAATGAAATTGTTAATTAATAATGTTCTTCAATATATAAAGCAATTACTTGATATTAAAAAAAACATAAATTTTTAATGAATTGCAATAAAATTTTTTTTCCAGATTATATCCAGTTTTTATTTTTATACTTTTGTGTTGTTTTTTTTTCAATAAAAGTTTCAAATATTATTAAAAATATAAATTGGTTATTTTTTTTCGCTTTATTTTAAATACAACGTACTTTGGTGAAAAGTTTCCACTAAAGAGAAAATTTATTCAGGTTAGTTTAAAAGTTTGCGACGAGTTTAAAAATAGGTAACAGAAATATAACGATTATTAAGTGTTTTCGATGAAATGATTTTTCTGTATATTTATAAATCAAATATGAAAAAAAATATCAAATAAAATATAATTTTTATTCGTTTAATTAGCGGTCTTTACAAAATTTAATGAAATTTTGATGCTTTTCTTCAATTTATTATTAATTTATCTCTGAATTAAAATTAATTTTGTTAAAGAGCTTTAATGAAATTTGTTTACGTTAACATTTAATACTCGTATTATATTCATATTAAATGAGGTAAAGATTGTGATATATAAAATGTATATTTTAGTGCAGAATATAATCTTAAATGAACAGTTTAAAGCGTTTGTTGTATATTGCATTATGAATATTTCAAATTTCTTGGTGGAATGAATTTAATTATCGAATATTCAGCACATTTTGGACAAATTATATCGCCGTGAAAGGTCAAAATTAACTTTTCAGCGGCAAAAACCTTTTTTAGATTGAACGTTCTTTGAGTTTAAGAGCGTTGATTTATTTTTAATGAGACAAACTAGAATTTTTCCACATTTTATACTATTTGATTAAAAGGTTAAATTTATATTGTGTCTTAACATTTTAGTATTCTAATAAAATTCATTCATTTAGAAGTAAGTCTAAATTATTTTGAATAAATCGGAATACAATTTCTATTAAGTATCAATAATAACAATTGTATTATCATATAAATTTATCGATAAATGTATCATTGTATTATTATTCGTTATATCTCATTATCGTAATTAATTGCCACTAATTGGTTAATTATTTTATAAATCTGTTAATTGATTCTTGTATTGTCATTGAAAGTGAGTAAGTATGCAAAGTTTCAGCTGAATCGGACATCGAAAAATACTCGAAAAATCGATTACAAAATTTCATACAGACAAATGGACGAGTGAAACTTATATGAGTGTGTTAAAACGCGTTTTTAGTCCGTTCATTTGAAATTTACGCTTTTGATTTTTTTTTTGCTATTCACGTGTTACACGATATTCTATGTGAAAATAATGGGAAAAAGTCTTCTCATCTCGTATTATGAAAAAAATATGAATTTATCATTTGATATTACAGCGCGAAACAAACGCACATCATAATATGTAACAACCGTCGAGCGTATTATGCAAATTGTTCGCATGCATGCACGAATTGCACTCGGTGAAAAAAAAAGCACGATACGAGCTTTCGGCAAATAGAAAAAGCTTCATCATACTCGCGGAATTAACCCTCATATTACCGACATTTTTTTTATTTTGAAATGGAAACGTGGCAGAGTGTTTTTAATGGATAGAAAAGAGCAGTATGGCGTTATTTAAATCGCGTATCATTAATTTCGTTTATAAAAAAAAATATTTATATATTATAAAATAAATATTGAAATCTTAATAATCGTAATATATATAACTCATTTTTGTTTAAAGTAATCTATTTTTCACAGCATTAAAATTTGTTTACAATATTTCGATAAATTTTATTTGTAGTATATACTATACATATATTCATGGCAAAATATTTTACTTAAAAATTATCAAAAAGTAAGTTGAATTTTTTTATTTATTCTTCCAAATCAATTTCATCCCCTTCAAAGTAAATGCACTTTGTCAATCGTGTCAAAATGGTGTCTACGCATTGGCCTTTTAAGTTTGTTGAATAGTCAGAAGTCGCACGGAGCTAAATCGGGCGAATACGGTGGTTGCGAAACGATATGAGTCGATTTTTGGCAAAAAAGTCGCTAAGAACCAATGCAGTATGACACGGTGCATTATCGCGATGAAGAAACCGAGATTTGTAAAAACACGTGTAACTCGGAGATAATTAAACCTTTTGACAAACAGACGCTTGGCAAATGTTATACACAATCCTACCAATCTAGAAAAAAAAATACAATTTACCTGCTTTCTTAATGCCCGGGAGTTTTAAATGACAATTTCACCCTACTTTTTGATCACAGTATAAGTGATGTACAATTTGCATTGTTAAAATATAAAAATAAATTGTGCAGTATTCGAAAACCTAACAATTCGTATTTTTAAATAAAATTCGTATTTAGAGTTTGGAAAAAGTTTCAATGTTGAGGTACTATTGAATTTGAATGGTTGCAAAAAAAATGTAAATAAATGTTTTGAAAGTTGAAAAGTGGATTCAATTATATGATAATGTAACTTTGATAGAATTATTTTATTAGTTTTTATTGCGAAATTAATGTTTAAAATCAGGATGTTTACTTAATATATAATTATAATGATTTCTCAGATATAATATTAGAATTTAATTATCAATAAAGGGACGATGCACGAGTAAAACTTAACCTTGTCGACGTGGCGAAGGTTAAATTTTTACCAGGCAAAAATAAAAAAAAAACGGAGCAGGAATAAGCTTCGTTTTCGTTCTGCTTTTTTTTTTCTCTCTCTCTCTTTCTCTCCTTCTACACTCGCCATTTTCATATTTCTATTTAATACTTGAACTTTATTTTCGTTTTTAATTAAAGCACTCTCCGTTCAGTCGGACGATAATTGAATGATACTTAGCGGGCCGTTTCACGTGGATGTTTCTGCGATTACCGAAATCCGAGCGGGTGCGGCGGTTGTCATGGGGCCGCGGCCTCCAACGGTGGCTTTGCCTTAAGGGTGGTTGCGGTGCTGTCGAGGCTTTAGTTCCAAGATTGTTCGAGCAATTTGCCAATGTGGATTTCGCACCCCGACGCTCGAGAGATGTTGATAACCGGTGAAGAGAAGCGGTTTGAGGGTTGAAAGTTGCCGCCAAACGTGATGGAATTAGTGGTGGATTTACATATACATATATATATATATATATATATATATATATATATATATATATACATATACATGCATGAACGATCATAACATTCGGTCGTTTCATTTATTTATTTGCAAAAACATTCTACACTATCTAAATATCGGTTGAAATTGTTCTATAATATCAAATTTGATTTAAGAAAAAAATATATTACAATTAAAAAAAGAATAGAAATTTATTGCAATATATATATATATATATATATATATATATATATATATATATATATATATATATATATATATATTCATGAGAATATTCTGTTTTATGAATACCGACAAGTATTTTATTTTTCATAATTCATTATTTTAATATCACATAAATGAAGTTATTCTATTATAATAAATTTATAATTAAATTGCAATGAAAATATATTAAGGAATCGTGTAATATTAAAATTGTTATAAATTCAGTCGAATTTGTAAATTTAATTTCGTAGTAAACATTTTATATAAGTTATATAATTAAAAACTTTGAATTAAAAAAAAATAATCACAGATATAATTTTGAGTTTTATTATACATTAGATATAACGGAATCAAATCGATAGTAATATAATTAAAATTAATTAATTTTTAGTTGAATTGATAATTTATATACAATCGCTTTATAAATGAATTAATATTATAATAAAAAAATTAATATATTTAATAAATAAATTATTATATTATATTATATGTCACTGTATTCCACTTAATTATAAAATATTCTGAATTGAGATTTTCTTATGATAATTTTGGTGAAACGATAGTAGAAATTCAAAAATCGTGACGATATCAAATTCATAACTATAAAATTATAAAATCGCATAATAAATTTCTAAAATCGTCAAAGTTTTCAAACGATAAAACTTTTTCATAAAACATCAAAATAACGGGCGAAAAAGGAAGCCTTTTCAATATTTTGATGTCAATTTCACGTTTGATTCGGAGCGTTCGAGTCGAAATTGGCAAAAGGCGAAAATTGGGCGTGAGCCCTGTCGGAAAAGTCTTGTTTTTCCGGTCGCCTCGACCGCAGTTCCGTTTAATTAATTTCCTCGTTCGTGATTGAGGGGTTTGAGATAGGGGTGTCAGCAAAAATTTACTGGTCGAAACTCTCTAGAACCTCAGTGGCTGTGTCCAAAGTGCTTTAGGAAGTTCTGAACAAGACCAACCTCGATTCGAAATTTTCCGTGTGTATGTGTATTGTATATATATATATATGTGTGTGTGTGTGAAAGGGTGGGAAATGAAATACTTTCAAGGTAGCTCAGAACTTTCTCCAGGTATTTCGCACAAGCGATAAGTCTGAATTATCAGTTTATTCGGAGCGGAAGGTGTTTTGATCGACGTTCGTGGCAAACGGCGCATGGATAAATTACTATTGAACGACTTTACCGAATGTATATGTTACAGTCAAAGCGTATAATTGCGTTAATCGACGAGTTTTTTTTCTATTTATTATTGCCAGCAACATTCGTACAAGCACTGAGCGCGCTCAATGATGCTTAACTTCGGCGATCGGACGAGAAACGGTGCGTGTTCGATGAAAAATTTTGCATACTAATTTATAACACTTTTAAATATTATATAATTATTTTTATTAATAATGAAAATCAGAAATGTGTAAATATCAATATAAAATCACGCTCATTTCATAGCATCTCTCGTTCAAATTTGATATTTTCGTAACAGAAAATTGTTGAAAAATATATTTTCTGAAAATCTTATTTAATATAAAAATTTGTCTCGGAAAAATGCATCTTCTGATATACGATTTTATATAAAACCGTAGCTCGCCAATTTTTATTTTGTAAGAATTCGTATCAATTTGCAGTAGTATTTTTCAAGAGCGAATTCAATGCACTCGACTTTAGTCGTGCATTTTTCCTTGTTAATTTTTTTACATTTTCAAAGCGAACTATCATAATTTTGATTTTTTGAAAAATCCATTCAGCATTTTAACGTTACGTGAGAATAGTGTTTTGATAGATAATATTTTAATTGTGTAGTACATTCGATAATAAAATGGGTTTTCGTAAAGAAAAGAACGGTTATTGATCGGTATAAACGGTCACGATAACCATTATAAGAAATACGTGCACATAATGCACTTTCAATTATTATCAAAACGATATGAGGAAGTTTTTAATTTAAACTTAACGAATTTGAGTATATTGAACAGTCAATATATGGATGTATATTCTACTGAGATCAAAAAGTAAGGTGAAATTGTCATTTAAAACTTCCGGGCATTGGGAAGGCAGGTAAATTGTATTTTTTTCCTAGATTGGTAGGACTGTATATAACATTTGCCAAGCGTATGTCTTAGTTCTTTAATTACGATAATGCACTTTTTCCGACTTTTTTGTCAAAAATTCGTTCCGCAACCACCGTATTCGCCCGATTTGGCTCCGTACGACTTTTGGCTATTCGGCAAACTCACAAATCCAATGCGGAGACGCCGATTTGACACAATTGAAAAGATAAAAACCGAATCGAAGAAGGTTTCTAAGGCTATATCGGAAAAAGACTATTCCGACTGTTTCGTGGACCGACAAAAGTGTGTTTTATTTAATGAGGATTATTTTAAAGGTGATGAAATTGATTTGGAAGAATAAATAAAGAATTAACATTTTATAAATAAATTCACTTTACTTTTTGATCACGGTGTTATATATGCTGATAAATATATTTGTAATTAAGAAAATGAAAAACGAGACGCTTTTCAAAACGGAAAATATTTTCTCAAGTTTTATAATAATTTTCACTTTTTGGATCAAAATAAACTCTCTATATATCGTGGTTTATTTTATGAATCCACGTTTCCTTTAGGAGTCCCTCGGGCAGGCTTTCAAACACCTTCATAACGGCAAAGTTGCGGATCGTACAGCGTACGATATTGAGTTGTATCATTCTCCAAGTGAAAGTGCTACACGTTTCATCGCAAATTATTTTATGAATTTAACATTTTTTTCTATTTACAATTTAAAAAAAAAACATTTTTAATTGTATTATTAAATTCACACATACAATTTCCGCAAATATCGATATAATAAAATATATACTAATATTCACAATTATTTCGTAATTATACAAATTCAATTAATGGAGCATTTTAAAAGATTTGTATTGATTTAATAAACTCTTTGAAAAGTTTCACGTTTATTTATTGAAGCAATAAATCAATGTTTATTTTTTGTTCTTTGGATTGAGTCATTAGTGATAAAAAATATCGTGTTTAACTAGAATGCATATTAAACATGTAAATCGACAGTTTAACCCGATAGCTAATGTCCTATTTAATGGGACGCATATTTTAATGATTGAAAATCATAATCATTATTTGAATGACTAAAAATAATAATAATAACATGTTTATATTTAAGATATGATATTTTTGTTTTGGTTATTGGTTAATATATGTATTATCGAGTATTGAATTGTAAATCAATAGTCATTAAGAATTGTCAAAATTTTCATTATATTTTCGATTTTTTTCTTATTTACCAATGTCGCATTTTGAGAAGCGTCTATTTGAGGAAAACTTTTCTAGTTTATATATATATATATATTTTTTTTTTTTCGATTTGCAAGTTTTCGAAGAGTCGAAGCGTTTAATGCGATTTACGTAGTCGTCGTGGATAACTCGGTCATTTAACTGTGCGAGAGTTAATTGTCGAATCGTCCGATTTGCAGACGAGACGGTCAACCGAGAGAGTTAAGGCTTTAAAATTGAAATAGTTTTCATATTTTCGTCGTCGTAAAACGGTTTTGGTTTAATGGTTTTGCACAGTGGAGCGACGCTAACGACGCTATTACGACATAGTCACACGCCTGGGACTCTCATAATGCAATGCCTTTTCCATTGAGAAGTTACATTTTAATACACACACACACACACACACATATATATATATATATATATAACAAAAATATACTTGTATACTAAATATATATATATATATATATATATATATATATATATATATATATATATAAATAAAGAAACCGTTTAATTCCTGTCTCGGTTTTACCTCTCCGGGGAGCGTTTTTTCCTTTCCATAAAAGTTTAAATTAAATTTAAATCAGATTAATTCTAACGGAACGTTATCGCGTTTTGTAACATTTGTAAGTATAAATTGCATAAACAGTGACTTTTTTTTTTGAAAAAAAAAAACTTTTATCTATTTATATGTGTTAAAAATTAGGTAGTAAAAATATAATGTCTATATAAAAGATATCAACAGTTTTATAAATTAAATTTTATAATTTTTATTTATGATTATGTGTTATTAATTTTTCAAAAAATGATTAATATTTAAACTTTTGTATATATGTTTTAAAAAATATAATTTTAAATTAATAACATAAAAAGTTTTCCATAAAATATTACATATCTTATATAAATGTTAAATATCTTATATAAACTAATTTTTATTAAATGCAATAATAATTATCGATAAATTGAGAATCTATGTAATTTTGAGGTTAAATTTTTGATGTCTATTTTTATTACAAAAAGACGTCTTTTTTATTTGAAAGGTTAGGTAAAATGGAGTAGTAGTATATATAAGTTAAAAGAATTTCAGTATTTTTTCAGTTAAAAGAATATTAGTTTTGATGAAAATGAAATAAAAATGTGTTTCAGATTCATTAAGGTTTTAAAATTTGATTTATTTATAATTTATATTCTTTTATATTTATAAAAAAAATGTTCTTAATATTATTACGTATTTTATTCAATATGTATATATACCATATATAATAATATATATATATATCGATAAAAAAATATAGTTATTTCACATTCATATAGATAAAATAAGAAGTGTGTTTAATCGTTTAAAATATTTTTAAACGCTAAATAACGAGTGCGAACATTTGCGCTGTGTCATTCGTTGAATACGAGTGCGACGCGTACAAGTGCCGCTTATGGTGTTTCGACTGTGGAATTAAAATTTCAGGGGGTTGTTTTCGTAGGTTGAGAAGCGGTGGTTTTTTTTTAGGGTGGTTCTTAGGGCACACGAGTGCCCTACGAACTTGGCATGTCAGTTCAGTTCGCGACGAGCGCCAACGACGACCGGTCGTGCCGGAAAATTCGCCCCGGAAAATCGGTCCGGAAAACTCGTACCACAAATTATTATTATACATATATATATATATATACAAAAAATTCGATATTATTATATATTCTGATTCTCTGATTTTATTTAATTCCGTACGCGAAATTTTTATACTTTTATTTATTTACTTATTTTTTTAAATATATATATATATATATATATATATATATATATATATATATATATATATATTATATTAAGTTCGTAGAACGCGTCGTAGAAGCGTAGACAATTTATATAGTATTGAAAATGATTTTTTTTCTACATATTTTCCTCGATAGAATTACATGTGTAATATATATGTAATATATAAAAATGTGCGTGTGTTCATTTTTTTATTATTATTATTAAAATCACGTAAGTTGTACCGTTTAACGTATAATATATTAATTTATAATAATATCACTAGTCAAATACATATTAAACATATATTACGTCATAATTTTATATAATCAAATTAAACATTTATATAATAATAATAATAAAATATATCAAATTTTATATGATATTAGTAAAAAATAAAATATTTTTTTTAAATATGTCAAAAAATTAGTAGAATATCAAAAAAAAAAATCGGTGTAAAAATGATCATTTATTACATTGACATTTTGGCACGTTATTCGAAAGCGATTATGGGGCTCAAATGTCACTCGAAAATACGGTATTTTTATCGAAAATAAAAAGAAAGATATATACATATATATGTATGGTAAACGGAAATATAAAAATTAAACATTTTATATAATTTGCAATATTCAGATTTGTATAAAATAATGCGGAATAAGCGTATATATCTATTTAATTTATTTGACGGGTAATTAGCTTGTTTTTATGATGAAACGACGTTTTAAATGCAGCGTTGTAAATTTAGCAAAATATGTTTTTGTATTAAAAATGAATAATGTATATATATATATATGTGTGTGTATGTAATTATTATAAATATTCATACGGTTTTAATTGCGAAACGTGGCTGGTTAAAGTTTTGCGTTAGAAGGTGGGGTTTTTGTATTAAGTAAAGCTCTTTCGTAGCTTCGCCAAAAAGTAATAAATATTAATACGCCTTATGAAATTTTGACTTTGGTTTACATTTTCGGACGAATTAAACGATTAATATATACTTGTGTGTGTGTGTGTGTATGTGTGTTGAGGCTTGTACATATTTAATGTGTTTATTTTTCGAGCATTAATAATCGATTAATCAACGATGACTCGACGAAGCCAATAGCCAAGTTTTATTCGGTCTAATTTATGTGAAATGCGTTATTATTTTCGTTTTAAGTACATTATTTATTATTTTTATTATTATTGAAAAACGATTTTTATAAAAGAAGTTAATATTTTTATGATTGTCGTTATCGATTATATATATTTTTTAAATGCATGCATTATTATTTTCAATCAATATTGCGTTTTATTTTCGAGCGCAGTGTTTATTAATATATAACATATATATATATGAAGTATTTCATGTGAAAATTTCTTAAATGTTGTTTCAGAAAATATTTTTGCTTTTCATTTTATTTAATATTTAATTACGTAGAATTAAGAAAATATTTTCATCAGATTTAAAAAATATGTAAATGAAGGTGAAATTGTCATTTAAAATATCTGTTTGTCAAAAGTTTTAATTATCTCAAAGTTATATGTGTTTTTACAACTCTTGGTTGTAAAAACCATATCAAACTGAATTGGTTCTACGCGACTTTTTTTGCTAAAAACTCGACTCATATCGTTTCGCAACCACCGCATTTACCTGCTTTGGCTCCGTGCGACTTCTGGCTATTCAGCAAACTTAAATAGTCAATGCGGGGACGCCGTTTTGACACGATTGAGGAGATAAAAACCGAATCGAAGAAGGTCTCGAAGGCTATACCGGAAAAAGACTATTCCGACTGTTTCGAAGGCTGTAAAAGGCGTTGGAAAAAGTGTGTTTTATCGGACGAGGATTACTTTGAAGGGGATGAAATTGATTTGGAAGAATAAATAAAGAGTTTACATTTTATAAATAATTTCACTTTACTTTTTGATCACAGTGTTATATATAATATATGATAGTATGAATGTGTAAATTATTTTATAATTTCAAAAATATTCCGGAAAACAAACAATTATGAAAAAAGTCTTTTCATTTTCATATCGAAAAAAAAAACGCCCATCGACAGAAAAAAAAACGTACAACTTCAAACTATAATATCGCATGTAATACGAGTATCTTGGCTATTTTTTTGTTTGTTTGTTTGTTCTGTTCTTTTCGGCGCTTGTTTATTTGTTTGTTTGTTTTGTTTTTTTTTTCGCATTCATTTATTTTAGCGGTGCTATATAGTCGAAATGTTAAGTTTAGTCGTAAAGCGTTTACGACGTAAAACTTCTCGATTCGATCGTTGTTTTCTCTCATTTTTATAGCGTTTTCTTTTCGAATTGTTTTTCCGCGGCGTCGAAATTTTTTTTCATTCCTCATACTTCGCTTGTAAAGATAGAAAAAAAAAGATGCTTAAATTGTATATACGTATATTTGTAATGAAAAAAAAAATCGAATTATATATTATATATGCATTTACAATGGGAATATATGTGATAAATCGTCGTCCGCATTATTTCTCATAATAATTCTTCAAATATTTATTTCATAATATAAAGTTTTTCCAAGAAATATTTTTCTTTCGCGTGGAAAATGTTTTCGTATTTTTGTTTTGTACTTTTCGGGTCGATTTAAAACTTTTCGCATTTCTGTATGAAATATTTATTCGGTGTAAGTATCGATTGAAGTATCTAAAAATGTAGTTTTTTTTTACTTTTGATATATTTAATTAAAGCTCTATTTAGCATTATATTTTTTTACATTGAATTTTTATATATATATATTAAAAATTTCCAATAAATTTTCAGCAATAAATAATTTCGATATACGGTAAGTATTAATTATTGTGAAATAATTTTTATTTAATACGAATATTGACTAATTGTATTTTGATTTTGACAATTGAAACTCGGGTAATTAAAATGCTTTTAATTTATTAAGAAGCATTATGTATATTTTTCGTATGAAGTAAATTTTGTTTTTAAGGCGTATTTGTTTTGTATATCAAAAATTCGCATACAAATTATTAATTATAATTTAAAATATTTATTTTCATTTAAGTAAAAAAAAATAAATTAATATTTAATATAACAATTTGATGATTGTCAACTCGATATATCGTTTTCAATAATTCTGAAATATGTACAGTTTTCATAGTATAATTCTGAAAATTAATTTGTGGCTGCATTCTAAAGACCACGAATTATGTGGATTATGCTTTTGAAATGAATTACATTTAAATTTACATAATTTATGCTATGTAGAGGTATTAAATTAATGCTGTGTCTACGCCTCGTAATATATTATTGATGATATTCTATTTGACATTGATTTCACTAAGCGTGTTGTACACATACGCACACACACATAAGTACAGAATATTCCAAATATATTTTCAGTACTAATTTATTTATTGAAATATATACTATTAAGCTTTTGGATATGACTTTTAAGCTTTGTAACTTAGTACTTTAGTAACGATGATTTTATATTAAAATATTATAACGGTTTTGATTATCGAATTAATGTCATAATGTAGTTATAAATATATTTATAAATCATAGAATATTAATATTATTTTTAAAAATTGGAATTATATTATATTTCTTTTCAATATGAAAGATGTTTGAAAATCGAATCTTTTTTTTAACTTTTTTTTCGTACATGTGAATTAGATTAATCGAACAAAGTTTTTAAGGGCATCCTATACGCAGATTATATATATATAAAGTTGTGTATACGGTGGCACATAAATGAGATATTCTAGTTGTTAGTAGGGCAACAAGTGGTTAATTATTGCATAAATGTCCAGAGCAGACGATGTATAGCAGGTTGAATAGTTGATGAAACATTTCCATATATTTAGATAATTCGGCAAAGTATTTGTTCACGCACGCGCGCGCGCTCACGCACGTGCCGATTGATTCCCGTTTCGTCTTATTTATTTTGCGCTCGAACGCGATTCCGCCGCCGTGATTGAACAGCGTCGAAATTTTCCACGACAAATTTAAATTTATCCCGCGGGATTTTTTCACTTTATTTCGTTTTATTTTATTCCCCCGTTTGCTCATATATATTTATTTTTTTTTCACTTGTATGCCCGTTCGCCAAAGGGAAATTTTCGCGGAAGCGATCGTTCACCGTTGGCACGTGAGCGACGTTAGTACGAAGTACATATTTGCACTTTAATTCGGATATTTCAATTTATATATATATTTCTAATTAAAAAAAAAATTAATAGATATCAAATTCTTATTGGATTAATGATAAATTTCAAAGAAAAATCTATTCTTTAATATAAAGTTAAGTGTGTTAATAATGTATCTAAAGTCGAATTTTTCATATATATTTTTAAACTCAGATCTATGTTTCAATTATTTAATATTTTAAAGTATCGTACAATTGACTTGAATTTTGAGTGTTAATTTTTTCTCGACAGTATATTTAAATATGAATCACACTGTATATTATAACTTTTTGTTGCGTTATACGAAAATTTCGAATTGTTTTGTTTTCGGTCTTATTTCGCCCTTTTTTTTTCGCGTCCGACAAAAAGTGTATTGAAAGTGTGCGGCCGCTTTAAGATTGAGAATATATTTATATATATATATATATATATATATATATATATATATATATATATATATATATATAAATATATGTATATATAAAAAGAAAAGCGAACGAAAAAAAAACTTTTCTATCAATCTTTCGCGGAATCGCAATAATGCGGGTTCTGCCGGAAATTGGAAAAAAAAGAGCTCCCACAGAAGATAGCACCCGAGAAAATGGAAAATTGGGGGACCAGACGGGAAGAGGGGGTCGGGAGAGGGCTGCGGCGGCGACTGAATAGGACAGCGAAATTTTTATTTTATTTTTTTCTTATTTTATGAAAGTAAATGACACCGAAGAATTGTTGCGATTAATTGCCGATCGCTTTATTTTTTCTCATTTTTTTTTCATCTGTCCGCCGTCTGTTTTTTTCTCTTCATTTTATTTTCTTGCTTTAAAATTCGTCTTAATTCGAATTCCGGGTAATTGTCCATTATTTCTTTTGTAAAATAACTCCTTTCGTTAGATGGTCAACGTATTGTATTTTTGAATATTTTGTGTTTTTTTTTTTTTTTTGATGAAAAGGTTTCATATTTCCAATCAAATCGAAACAATTTGTTCAATAGATTTTTTGATAAAATGAGCTGAAAAATTGTATTTAATTCGATTTTTACCATTAAAAAAAATAAAATAAATATTTATATATAAATATACAATTTATAAAATTGATTTCAAATTAATACACAATTTTAAGTACTCATTAGTCAGACTTAATTATTGTTGAACCGATGTCGTACTTTTGAAATTCAAGTATTATATAATTTTATTTAATTTTCCTAGAAATTTCTTGAATAGAAGCAATTTACACAACACTTAGTAAATTATAACATATAACGTGGGAGGTTCTTATGTAAAGTTCACGTATATTAAAATAGACATTTATTATTTGTATGCGTGAAAATTATATTTGATATACGCCTTTATATATATATATATATATATATATATCTATTATTATTACACATAATTATTAAAAAATATATATATATTAGATATGAAAGCGCTTCATTGTTGAATTGAAATATTGGAAAAGTTTAAAATTATAGCAAAACAATAAAATTATATAAATAGTGAGCGTTCAATGGCGCACATGTAAACTGAAAATGTTCAACGGGAAATAATTTTCAATGAAATAATATATATTAGAGTACTTTAAAAATATATTTTTTTTTGTACAAGAATATATAATCGTCATTCAGGGGTGTAGTTTCCAACTCGTACCATCGTGCAAATAAAGACACCCTATTAAATGGATATTTTAGAAACGAAAGCCGACCATTTCGAGTGTCCATTGTTGTCGGCCAACAATGGCCTCTTCCTTCACCAAATGGCCTTTTAATTCGTTATTCGTTTATTTTTTTTATTTTCGAGAAAGAATAATACGGACTTGTACTCGAGCGAATACACGACCATACACGTCGGCCAAAAGAAGCGGGAAATTATTTCTTTTTTTTCGTTTTTTTTCTTTTTTTTTTTCAAATTGAACGTAAATCGTATGCGAAACGAACGGGTTGACGAAAATGAAGTTCGTACAATAGTTCAAGTAAAAGATTTTCCATTTTACGAGTATTTTATTTAAATTGAAAATAATACAACGAGGAATATGTAGAAAAAAATATAAATTTGTTTTTCACTATTCATTTATATGAAATGAATCAATTTATTTTTGTAAGAGAATCCCGGTTTGAAAAATTGTTATGAATTTTACACAATTTAAATTGAAAAATTGATTGATTACAGAATGTCCTTAATGCGGTACATATCATTAGTTATAAGTTTAATGTAACTTTTAAATGTATAAAAATTAGTTAAAAGTCTACGATGTAGACAAGTGAAATGAATAAAACGCGATGTTATGAACTTTTAATATGGCGCTTCAAGCCGAATATTGTCTATAAAAAATATATGAAAAAAACGAATTAAAATTAAATATATAATTAATATATTCTTTATACAAGCAAATTATATATTTATATAATATATATATAAAAAATTAAATATAAATACGAGATAAGGCTGTCGATTTAAATGAGTTTAACGAGAAAATGGCGAAGGGACCGACACGTATGTGAACTGTTATGTCGTCCGAAGAAAGACATTATTCGTACACAACGAGAACGTCTTCCTGCGCGAAAGAATCGTCTTCATCATCGTCACCATCAACGTTATCATCATCAGCGTTATCGTCATGGCGTTTATCGTGCGAAAGAACGACGGGAAAAATCGAACGTGCCGACGGCCGCGCGTCGTCGACCGTCGGAAAATTCGGCGTCGTCGGAACGAATCGGCGATTTTCATCGACGATTTTCCTAATGATGACGACAGTGTTGTTGATTTTTCCGATTTCGCACGCGAGCGAGTTTCCCGAGAGGGAATGCTGCGATCCAATATATCCGGTAACGACATCGACGACTCCTCATCCGCCGTCGGCCTTCACGGTTCCGCCGGGAAAATCAGGTCAGTAAAATTTATATATATTTTCCACTTTGAATATACATGCACGTGCATTCCCAGTGCATATTTTAAAATTTTCTCGGCTGTAAAGTGTTGTAGCTAATGTGCGAGCGCGTGCTTTTCCGAACGCTCGAAAAGTTTTCCACGAAAATGTTTGGAAGGAAACGAATGGAGTTAACCGTCATTGAAATAGTTTTTCGCGTTTAGAATACAAAATATTGAAAGGAAACAAATATATAGTGTATTTTAGAATACATATACATATACATATACATATATATATATATATATATATATATATATATATATATATATATATATATATATATTAAAATTGTCTTTTCAATATTCATTTCTATAAATAATATAAAATAGTTAACATCTTGATTTTAAATTTAAATTATAATTTCGTAATATATGAATTTGAATAATATGAAGAAAAAAAATACAAAAAAGTCGTACATCGCTTCATAAATAATATTCACGTTTAACAAATACGAAATAATTCGCGATTAATTATAATTAGTGTGTTCGACGAATTCATCCGAGATTTCTCGCAAACAAATGCAGAATTATTAATCCCCTGAAATTAATCACTTTTATATAATAATAATAATATATGTTATTTATTATGATTAAAAATAGGTATTCGCAAATAATTACGATATAAATCTCGAACGGGGGAAACATTTACGTAATACGCGTAATATTGTGCGAGAAAAATTTCTTTTATTCGGCAAAATATGCGAGTTTTTTTTTATTCTCTTTTTTTCCCAAAGGTCTCACTTTTCAGATACACCTGTATATATGATATACACAACGCTAGTGTATCAGATACACACATATATAATAATAAATAACAATATGTTACGGCGTCATCATAAATAATCAAGAGTTAATATCGTTTCGCGTGGCTTATACACGTGAGAAATCTTAATGCTTTTCCACTATACGGACAAATATATGAATATATTTCTATAAATATATGCGTGTATATATATATATATATTATATGTGTATATGTGTGTGTGAATGTAATAAAATAAAAGGCTTTGGAAAATCTTTGGGAAAGATACTGGTTTTTCGTATCAGTTTGTTATTCTATTAAGGTCTTGTCATGAAGATGGATGAGGTTTCGGTACGAAAAAGGCACCGACATCCCTTAATGCTTACTTTAATTAATCATCATATCTCATCGCAAGATTTATATACAATACATATTATTCTTTTCATACGAAATTATATTTATATACGTGCAAGGCGGCGAATTTATTACCTATCTTTTTTTTTTCCGCCGGACTTTTGTTGAACGGGCGCATCTTTAGGACGTTACTTGTTGAATGTCGAAAATCTCTTTTTTATTATTATATTTATCGAAATATTTTATAATGTGATTAAAAAAAGTAACGTTTAATTGTAATTTAAAATTTCAGAGCATTAAGAAAGCAGGTAAATTGTAAATTTTTTCCTAGTTTGTTAGGACTATCTATAATATTTGCCAAGCGTCCGTTTGTCAGAAGGTTTATTATCTCCGAGTTACACGTCTTTTTAAAACTCTATTCCTTCATCACAATAATGTACCATGACATACTACATTGGTTTTTTGTGACTTTTTTGCTAAAAACTCGACTTATATCATTCCGTAACCACCGTATTCGCCTGATTCGGCTCCGTGCGACTTCTGGCTATTCGAAAAATTGAAAAGACCAATGCGGGGACGCCGTTTTGACACGATTGGGGGAGATAAACACCGAATCAAAGAAGGTCTTGAAGGCTATACCGGAAAAGGCTATTCTGATTGTTTCGTAGACTGGAAAAAAATGTTGGCAAAAGTGCGTTTTATCGGACGGGTATTACTTTGAAGAGAATGAAATTGATTTGGAAGAATAAATAAAGAATTTACATTTTATAAACATATTCACCTTACTTTTTGATCACAGTGTTACATAAATATTACAATAATATGTAATATTAGTAATTGAACTGTAAACAAATCATATACGATTTTCATATTATTTTGACTGAATAACATATGATGTTAGTATCGCATTTAAAATGAGATTTCTGTGATTTGATTCGTAAACTCTCTCTCTCTCTCTCTCTCTCTCTCTCTCTCTCTCTATATATATATATATATATATATATATATATATAGGATTAAAGTCGAAAACATGCATCTTTGGCCCCGTTATAAAGCTCTATACCGCAGCTGAAATTGACAGAGCTTTTTGAGTTTGTACGAAACGGAAACTATCCAGAAACCGTATTCAGAGCGGATCGTTGCATCTGGATATTTCTGGACGAGCTGGCATTTACTGAGCCGAAGCTGTTGTGAAGTATGAGGCGGTTGTCTGTACGACATAATGTAGAAGTTTTGGTGTGGATGTTCGTGTGCGCAATTACAGAAAGCCTCAGAAGTGAGTATAATGTGATCGCTCTTCTAGTGAAAATTTTCCTTCTATTTTAGTAAAATATTATTCACTTTATATATATATATGTATACTATAAAATATGTATTACAAGTACTATATAATCGATTTTTGTATATATGTAATCTTTTCTATAATATATTTGGAGTTAAGAATATTAGTACAGTTTAATAATAAAGTTTGAGTTGGATGATAAAATACACAAAAAAAATTGAATTATTTTATATAAAATATAATGCATATTTTGAGTTGTGACAGCGGTGGCGGCGGCGGCGGCGTTTTAACCTTTTATTTCAAATTCAGATTATATAATTATATATAGAAAATCAGGTATATCATAAAAGATAAAACGGGTTTTAAAGTAATATATAGCACATAAATTGAAATGTTTTAAAAACTTTAAAAAGCGGGGTTCAACTGCATTTACATGGGTTTTGCGTTTTGAGTTTCGGTCGATACTTGACCTGCCATTGATGGACCGTGACGTCACTGAGCTTGCACCACTACTATACTTCTGCCCTGGACCCACTTACAGCCCTTTAATTATTCATGCGATTGACTCGAGCAATGTGCTTTCGATATGCACACCACCATCGTCGCCATATTGGCTGTGTACCATTGGTACTCTGGTCTTATTTTGTACCAACCACCGTTAAACCCGTATAACCTCCGGACAGGGTTGTTCACTGATATCGAACATTATTTAACAATTTAATATGGGATATAGCGAGAATTCTTAAGCCAAGATATCAAATTTAGAATTCAGTATAAATTATATTTTATATATATATAAAGTTTTGTTAGAAATGCTTATAAAAATCCCACGATTCCGATTAATTTTATTTAAAACGACAATTTCATATCGAATTTGGCAACTCGGAATCGTCACAATAATAATAAATATCGTAATATCAGGCAGATTTGGGGGTATTTTAAGCCCCCAAGGCGAATATTATTATTAGCTCGGTGCGGTCGAGCAATTAAGAATTGCAACACTCCAGGGCAATATTAAGGGTTGAGGTTGAATGTGTCGCGCGCTCTGTTTTGGGGTTTGAAAGACCCCAAACGTCTGAATTTCCATCCCTTATTTCTTACGCTTTTCCCCCTTTTTTTTCGTCTTCTTCTTCACACCCTCGTCGTAATCGCCAACTTGTTGAGCGTTTTTCGCACGGAAAAGTGTGCGAAAATGTAATATTTCATATTCTTCAAACACGAATACCGTTCTTTGGCAAAAAGGAAATGCGTATATAAATTTTGCGATACGATCTTTATGCCGTATTTCGGAATTAGAGATGGTTTTTTTTTGCATTTTTTTTACCCATTATCCGAAATGTTAATTGGGGAATAATTTTTACTTAAAGTCTTGAATTCCATAAGAATATTAAATATTCGCGAATTATTCTAGAATAATAATTAAAATCTCTAAATTTATTATATATTTTAGGATTTGTATATTGCAAAAAAAAAAACTTTGTGATTCGATTTTATGATTTTGTAGTAAAGCATTTATTTGATTCTATTATATAGTTTATGTATACATAAACACTTTTACGGTACAAATTCCATAATAAAATTTAATATTCAAAAGAAGTAGACTATATAAAAAGCGAATTTGTTCCAACATTACAAATAGAAACCAAGGAATATAAGGGTTGTTATTTCATATATTATTTAATTTTATCGTTTATCCCACTTATTGTATTGTATATAAAATATTAGTATTTTTGTAATGAGTATTGTCGAGTAATTAATTATTAAATTTAATAAATGATATTAGACTGTTATAAAATAAAATATTCATCTAGAATTAACATAGTTTAAAAGCTCACTCTGAGAAGAAAAAAAGGTCAAATAAAAAGCACCCGAATTCGCAGTATATATATATATATATATATATATATATATATATATATATATATATAATGTTATTAACAATTTGCAAGTATAAACCGACAATTTACATACAGATCAACGCTCGTTGATTCCGTGAAAATTTTATTACAACGACTGTTTAAATTTATATTTTCAATTTTTTTACTACGAGAAAATAAAAAATACCGAGTAATTGTTTATAATTCTTTTCATGTCGCTGTACGAAATTAATTAGCGCAAAGAAAGATTAAGTGTTTCAAAATTAAAATCATCACGCTTTATATTATATATATATATATATATATATATATATATATATATATATATATATATATATATATATGTATATGTATATTATACTGTGAATAAAGGTTGTATGAATCTATTTAAAAATGAATTTAATATATTTTATGTTATTTTTAATAATGCATTAATATAGTTTGATGTACATGAAAGACGTTGATCTTTGAAAATAATCCTGATTATTACAACATTTAATTCCTGACGGATTTGAACTTAATTAAGGAAGCAATCAAGAAATTGACTATCCTACTTGTATTAGGATAAAGGGGCTGCTTATCAAAGTAATTGGATTATATTAATAACATAGTGCAATATTTATACATATATATATATATATATATATATATATATATATATATATATATGTACGTATATATATAAAATATATATGCATTTTAATTGAATCGATGATGTAATAATATACATATATATTTTTTTTTGTATAAAAATTTTTCTTAATTTTGATATTGTTCAAAAAATGAGTATTTAAAAGAAATAAGCGTACAAAAAATATATATAAATAAATAAAATGATGAGGAAAAATGGTGCTGTTACAATTTCAAGAGAGGAAATCCTCTGTCAAGGAGCTGTCGCGTTGATGTGAACGAAATATGAGTGGAAAAAAAAAATTCCAACGTGAAACCTCAAGAGATGACGTCAAAAGTATACACATGCGATAGTTGAGACGTCAAAAACTAACGACGGTAATAAATGCCACGTAATGAAAAAAAAAAGAATTTTTTACATAAATTATTCGGGCAGTTAGCATTTTTTTTTCTTCAACCGTTGATCTCGAATGGCGGATGAAAAACTTGGAAAAGCTCTTTTCTTTCGCTTCGTGAATCGTACAATTTTTTTTTCACTCAGTGTTTGTTTTATGCTGTGTTTTAAAATGTATTGAAATACTATATATATGGTACATGTTGTAATGATTTATTAATACAAAATACTCTAAAGTTGTTATGGAAAATTAATATGTGTTTATTTAAAATGATTGAAATTATTATTTTGTTCACTTCTCATATACAACGTATTTAAAATATAATGAATATAAGTAATATGCAATTCCTGATTTAATTGATTTTTAATTAAAATGAATGAAATGCTTTTTTTTGTTAATTTTATAATTGATTCAAAAGAAAAATCTTTTATGAATATGAGAAGACTGCATTACAAATTTATGATTTTTGTGATAAATTATATATAAAATAGTTGCAGTTTAATTTTTGATTAATAAGTAAAAATTTAACGAATTTTATAATTTTATTATCTGTTTTACAAAAATAACATTAGCGGTTCAATTTATGCGCGCAATATAACGACGTTCATTATTAGGTGAAAATTTTATGTTTTAAGAGAACATTACACGAAACTTTTGCCAGAGATGATAACTTGTTGAAAATATGGACCCGTTAAAAATTCCGATTTCACACGGAGATTCTGGTCTCGGGAATACTATCTGAAAACTTTCACGACCGAGGACTCACCTTTCAGATATGCACGCCGAAATAAATACGTTTTATTTTCACTGTTTCGTCGTACGATTGCGAATTTAAACGAAAAATATGTGATTCGACCGAGTCCATTATATGGAATATTTGAGATTTTATTCTGAGATAGAAAAAAAATAGGGCAAAAGCGTTTTTGAAAACTTTCAAATATGATCCGGCCATTTTTAACTGTGTCTCATGTAACATTTTGACCGCTTTTACGTGTCGTCGGTTCGAACGGAATTTGCATGAAAAATGGCTAATGAAAGTCGAGTACTTACAGGTATATTTTTTTTATATAAAAAAAAATTCCCCGGATCCGAAGAAAAATCCTAGATCGTTTATAATGTTTTCCGCGGAAATTTTCCTCGGGAAAATTGGACGAGTCGTAAAAAACGCGTTATGTGATAAACGCCCTTCGACGAATCTCCGTTCACCTGAAATAGTGGAAAAAATTTATGCAGGGTCCTGAGATAAAATAAAATAGGGCATTAAGAAAAATAAAGAATATTTTTATTTATATTCTTTTATTATAAAAATCATTATGTGGTTTAAAAATATTTATCTATTAATATTTTCTAATATATATTTTATCGCAATTGTATTTCTTTCATTATCTTTTAATTAAATATTATGGTAAAACTATGATTGAATTTATATTTTAATAATTTAAAATTATATTTGAAAAATATTAAAATGTTCGTATAGGAATCAAAGTATTTTCGTCAGGATTCGCATCCCTGAAAATCGCCCATCCTTTAAAAGGTCTTTTTTTTTCATCGAAAAGAACAAGGGTAGAGGGCATTTCCGGAACCCGGAGCCATCATCAATCAATTTTTATGGAACTGGAATGGGATTTGAACCGGGATCGAGTCGATACGTGCCAGAAACCCTTCGAGGGTTCGAGACCCCGAACAGGGTAGGCCTATTTGTTCTCTTCCGAGAGACCTTTTCTTCCTCACGAGGATCCCTCGATCGGTCCAAATAATAAAGGTAAAATATCTATCGCATATGTCGGATCGGTTGCGAACGCTCTCACGCACGTGTTTGTCTTCTGTACGAGCACGTTTCGTGAATATAAATGTGCGCGCGCGCGTGCGTGCGTGCGTGCGCGTTGTGCGAGAACGTTCACGTACGCAATTACGAGGGTGCGATTTGATACCGTGGGTCTTTTCAAACCGTCCCCCAAATATTCACGATGTCAATTTAGACGCTTAGTTTTGCTATGATAGTTTCAAATATACAAATCGGCTCTATTACGTTTCATTGGACTCATATATTCGATTGTAATTATATATAGGGTGTTTTTTTAAATTAAAGTAAAACATATTATAGATAAATAGTGTTATTCGTCATAAATATGATTGCTGACATGTGGCTGATATTTAAATGGGATGTCCAATTTTCGACCACTTTTTGCAGCAATTGAGGTTGTATAACAGCTATTACAAATATTGTCATGCAAATGTCTATGTTACATAGTACCAGAAAAAATAATCCAGTAGTATTAAATCGCATGATCTTGAAAACCAATTCAAAGAACCATTATCATTAACAACTTTGTTTTGAATATATTCACCAAATATAAAACAATGTCTTCAATTCTTACTTGAGTTGAATTTTGTAAATCTTCAATAAAATATATGGACACAGCTCTAATTATCAATCACCATATTGAATGGACTCGTTTGGGTTTTCCTCAATACTAAGCCTCATAACAATAATAGCTTCCTCAGCTTGCATTATATGACATTTATGATGACGTATATTATCCTGTAGAGTAAAATTGGTGCACAATCGATCCATGATTATTCAGATTAATTACTCTGATTGACAATTATGTCAACCGTAACGTGATCATACTGAACCATAGTTTTCATAAAAAAATGTACAATTTTGTTCAAATATTAGTCGATACATGATTTAATGACATATAAAACTAAAATACAAAACAAATAATAGCTGCTTAAATAGTGTAGTTGATATGAAGTTTTATATCTATATATAAAACACACTGTATATACATATTTTTATATCTTATATTATTGTTTTTAATATATTTTTTTAGGTTTCAAAAAAATCAATTTTATTTTAATTCGTTTACATTTTTTTTCACAAAATCTCGAATGAAATTGCGACGTTTTATATTATAAAGGTTTCCTCGTTTTCTCTCTTAAATAAAAGAAAATCTTCAGATATTTCAATGATATCAAATGCGATGAAGAAAATTAGAATATAAATTTATTTTTATATTAGATAAAGTATATATTAATTTAATTTTTTATTTTCAATTTTAATCAATTGATTGAATTATAATTTATATGTTATATTGAATTGTTTTTGATTTTTAAGAATAATAATTTAAGATAAATTACATCTTTTTATTTTATTATAAAATGCAATATATTTAGTTAAAAAATGATATAATTATTTATATTATTTTATTGTCACAACTATAATTATTTAAATTCGACGAGATGATTCTCGTTTATTATATATTATAATCATTTAATAAATGTAATAATAATTAATTATTACGTTAATAAATTAAGTTAAAATTATTCATATTTAATTACTCGTATTAATAATAAAGTACCGTTTTATAATCATAAATGAATTTTATGATAAATGCGTGATTTTTGACAACACGTGAACTACAAATAATAATTGATAAATATTTATATGAATTGACAACACTAATTATCTAAATATCTAGATAAGAAAATTAGTTATCTTAGATAATATTTTATTCGCTTTCAAAATAGAACACAAATATATATTAACGAAGAACTTTCAAAGTCTAATTTGTAGTATATTTACAGTTAATTTTAATGTCCGAATGTAAGCATTTATTATGCGTAAAGTTTCGTTAATTATCTCCGTTTTACATTGTAATTATACACAATTATTATAAACAATACCTCGTATTGCACGAATGCCGCGAAAATAATAATTTATTTCGACTTTATTGTTAAATGTTTTGTAAACATTTCAACATTGATTGATTGCGAATTTTTGAGAAACGCTGGCGTAAAATTATTATTATTATTATTATTAAGATTAATGTTAAAGTTTTGTGCATATATGTAAATTTATATAAACGGGCGAAATGTGCTCGGGGTGTTACAACGCAATTTCTCATTTTGATAATAAATGAGATTTGCCAATCAAATCCAGGTTTTATTAAGCAAACCCGGGAATATTTATGTTTACTCCTGAATATTATAAATGTACCGTAACATTACCGTTGTATGAATATTAATTAGTGTGTGTGTGCGTGTGTCGTATGTGTTTGAAATATAGTATAGATTCATTCGTTGTCTTGAATATGAAAAAAAATATTGTTAACATTTTACCATGAGGTCCAGTTTGTCGCTATCTGCCACGTAAAAGGGGGTAATTTTGTGAGCATTTCGCAAACCGCTGTGCCAATATTAAAAATCAAATAAATTAAGAATGAAAAATATGATATAATATTTTTTTTCATATAGATCAAATATTTGTTCAACAGATGATATCATAATTCTATGTAAAATTCAATCGTATTACTACGTTACCATCGTTTACTATTAGACGACGCAAAGCGTATTACTACGCTTCCCCTCTTAAAACGATAGCAGAAGTCAGTCGTATTACTACGATTTTCTTTGGTGATGCGTTAATATATTAAAAATAAATATCAGTCAATATCTGGTTAAAATATAAAAATTTACGATCTAAGTTTTAAAATTTTTATATTGAAAATACGACAGTTATAAAATTTTATAGCGGTTTTTTTTTCATTAAGCAGATATTTTTAATAAAAGTACGGTTAAGTGTTTAAACAATGATGTAACGTTTTTTTTCTTTTGGTTTAAATTTATGTAGAACGAGGATATGTTAAATCTTTATGTAAAGTTGATAATTTGCAATTTTATTTTATATAAAAAAATCGACCATTTTGTATAATGCAAATATGCAAAAAAACTATTTATCTCTTGCAACACAGCGTTTTGTAAGTTATTTCTATTCATATTTCTCGTTCTTTTATATATATATATATATATATATTTTTTTTTTTTTTGAAGAAGAAGAATTCAAAAACTTTCTGCATACTCTAACATTTAATCCATTTTGCACGTGAAAGTTACGAAAGTTACGGGCGTTTCAGGTATTTTATATAATACCTTGTCGCCGTATGAAATTTTGTATATTATGGTTGAATAATTGTAAAATGTGAATATATAAAAGAAAATATGCATAATTATATATTTTTTTTATATTGAATATTTTTGTTATATAATATATAATATGCATTTTTTTGAATATTTATATTGAATATTTTTGTTATATAATATATAATATGAATAAGCAATACGAACATTTTGTTTAATAGAAATCGTCTTAAACGTGAAAAAGATTAGTTTTTTCTCAGCTTTGTGGTTGTTGCAAAAAAAAAAAATAGAAAAAAAAGAAAAATTGAGGACGGATAAAAAATCGTAAAAAAAACATTTTTACAAGCTTTTCCTCAAAACGTACGCAGTTCAAATATTAATGTTTTCATATAAAGAAGAGCAATGAAATCTTTATCGTTCGACGTTTCGGCTTCAATCTGATCTTTTCGCGCGTTTCGCATCATGAATTATTAAATGGCGGCAAATTTTTCGACTCTCGATCGGAAAAGTTTCGATAAAAATGTTTTATCATTATTATTATTATTGTTATTGTTATTTTTTAGATGATGAAGAAAAATGAGAGAAAATTTTCGCGGCGGTCGTAATTTAATATGTTCAAAATTTTCATGTGTTCATCGCGTCGATATTGAGATACTCGAAACGGTCGTCGGTTGGCCTCGCGGAGGTCAATCGATTTATACGGGGACTAATAAATTATTTGGAAACGTTTGAGGTCAGCCGAAAGATAATTTTTATACGAATTTATTATAATGAACTGTGAATTTCGGTCTAGATTTATTTTTAATTTCGCACTGAATAAATAACGAGTCATATTTAAATCTAAATATATGATTTAGTAAATGAAAAATTTATTTTACTATAGAACAATGTTTCTTAATATTTTATATATAATGTATTTTTTAAGGATTTTTATTTTTGTTATCAAAAAATGTATTGCAGTAGATCATTAAACAAATGTTGATATCAATAAAACGTCGAGTTTATATAATGTTTTTAAATTATACGGCGAGAATTTTAATAATAATTGAAAATTACTATGAAAATGTTGAGAAGCTGCGTAATACGAAGGCAGTATTTAAGTAGAAAGAGCGCGGAATAAAAAAAAAATATACGGCGTCGTATAGAAATTGATGTCGTTTTATATGAGAATTGTAAAGAAAACAACTTGTGTCTTGGTCCGCGAGCTTCTTTTCTTGCTTCTCGCGCTTTTCTTTCTTTCTTTTTTTTCCTTCTATTCTTTGTTCTTCACTTTATTATTATTCGTCGTATCTCGTTCCGTTTTTCAGGGACGTTTTCTTCTTTTCCGGAACGGAAAAATTCGCGGGAAAAAAAAAGCGAAACGCATACGAGAACGAGCGCCCGACTCATATTCGTTTGTACGTGTATATTATATATATATATATATATATATATATATATATATATATATATATATATTATAGTAGATATGCAAGAGGAAAGGCGCTCTATATTATATAATAATAATAAAAAAATAAAACAATTACGTTATATTTTATTTATTTTTAACTAAAATATATATGAAAAAAAAATAAAGAGCAATACAAAAAAAAATCGGATATATTCATGTAAGTTTTAAAAATGCTAAAATGTATATAAAAAATAAATTTAAAATTTATATTAAACGCTATATATATATATATATATATATATATATATATATATATATAAAATGCCACGGTTAAAGTTGAGATTAAAAGAATATTTACGTTCTAAGAAAATATTCGCGTTGTACTTGTAAAATGAATCTGAACAACAATTACATAGTTTCACTTTGAGAAAAATTTAATTTGCATCTAAATAACTTGACACTGAGAAAACTTAGCGTAACGTAATTGTAAAGAAAAATAACATTTAATAATATATTTTTCGTACAATGATTAATTTCAAAGAAATAATATTATATTTGAATGAGTATGAAAATGGGTACATGTATTTTTTTTTTTGTGAAAATTGAAAATGTATATTTTTTTAAAAATGATACAATTTAACCGTACTTCCTCTATATGATATATAATATAAACGCACACACACACACACATACACACACACATACACGCACACGCACACGCACGCGTATAGAGAACGAAAAAAAGCTCTTGTATCGCTCTAATCAAATTTGTTCCGTTAGAAACGGAACGCATATCGGGTTACGGAAGTCGGATGAGATTTAAAATGTGACACGGAACAGTCGAATGTCTCTACGAATTACGTAGATAACGCTTACATACACACACACACATTTATATATGTATATATATACATAGGCAAACCGACGTATAGCCGAAAAGGAAAAGATTAGGAATTTTAGTATTCCAGACACTCGGAAAAATGTGTTTGCACACATGTGTGCGTGTTCCAAGATACGACGCACACGTTTATATTACGTAAGTTTTTCTTTTTTTTTCTTGCAAAACGAGGAAAATGTTTTTTTTTGAAATTTTTATGATTCCTGTTCGGAATATTATTATTATTTTCTACAATTGTAGATTATGATTAATATATATATATATATATATCAATTCTATTATGATATTATTTTTATAAAATCATTTATATAATATAACTATTATAGTTACGGTTTTATATATAAATATAAAATATGCCTTTTCATTTATTCAAAATGAAAGTATAATAACGGTCGGAAAATGAAAGATATATTCACTATGAATTTTTCTTTTGCAGTTTTTAACGACGAGTTAAATCATTCAACGAAAAGTTTGAAGGTCGAATATCACGTTGAGGACTCAAACTTTGAAAAAAAAATAAATCACTCAAAAGAGAGACACGGTTATATATATATATATATATATATATATATATATATATATATATATATATATATATATATATATATATATAATAAAAAAGCCGTATTATATACTGTAGTGAGCTATTTATCAAAGCGTCTTTTCATTTAAGTCGAAAAATATTTATTTTAATACAATATTTTTTATGAAAATTTTCTTTGTAACGTTTAAATATATATATATATATTGTATATTTGTACGTGTCGCAAATTACCGCAATATGTTATTCGATAATAACATTTATAGTTGAATACATCAGAATGTAATTAACTGCGTTTTTTTTTATTCACAATACACCATAAAAATGTTTTAAAAAGTTTGCATGAATGATGAAAAAATATGCTGAAAGAAAAAACTATAGCTGTTATATATGAAAGGTAATGAGAAATCGTATTTGTGGAGAATTTTATGAATAAATTGTTACGAGGTGTTATATTATTTTTTCATATATTACAATATTAATATGTTGCTATTAATGTATATATTGTAATAGTTTTAAGTTATATATATATATATATATATATATATATATTTAAATCCTTTGAATATTAAATAATGTTGTTAAATTGAAAAGTTCTACTAGAAGTTTGAAAGAGAAAATTATACTTATAATTAAAATATATTTTATAAATTTCATATGATATTTTCGATTAATTCAATTGATACGCTGAAAGAAAAATGAAGTCGATATATATATATATATGACGATTTTATAATATTATAAAATATAATTTAAAATGTGAATATTTTTGTTCTTACAGATTAGTTATAGTTATGAGAAACCAGTTAATTTTTTTTCACAATATATTTCATAAAGAATTGTTGAAAATTATAAAAAAAAAATAAAATGTTATTTATTTTACGTAAAACTAAGTACACACGTACTTTTATATATATTAATAATATTCAATATAGAATTTTTAATATCACACTGTAAACACGAAGTCATCATCATAAATCAACCTAGAAAAGCTTTCTTCGTTCGTGAAACTGAGAAAAAAAATATTCCTCGCAAACAAACCTACCGTTTTACAATTTTACATATATATATATATATGTATATATGAATACATACACATAAATACATATATATAATACAAACATGTGTTTTGTATCACGTATGAATATTATAACGATGTATGCATGATGATACGTATATGTAAATTGTGAGCTTTTCTCCATTATACGAGTCTTCAGCTCCTGAATCGCGTTGCTTATGTCATTCAAAATCGTAATAATGGTACTGAGTAATGTACGTCGTATTAATCGAATTAATTACGTGTCAAATTTCATCGGTATATAACGATAATAATACGACATGCGTATCATTATTAAAGTGCGCTAGTATAGTTATTATATTTCGCTAAAATTCATCGTGTTAACGTATAATCTTGTCGTATCGATTAAATGTGATTACTCGTGAATTATATTACTTTATGCATAGTTGATAATTATACTGATTATGTGATTGATCAAAAAGTAATGTGAAATTGTCATTTAAAACTTCCGGGCATTAGAAAGGTATGTAAATTGTATTTTTTTTCCTAGATTGGTAGCACTGTCTACAATATTTTCCAAGCATCTGTTTATTACAAGATTTATCTCCGAGTTACACGTGTTTTTTAAATCTTGGTTTCTTCATCATAATAATGCACAATGTCATACTGCATTGGTTCTTCGCGACTTTTTTGCTCAAAATTCGACTCATATCGTTCCGCAACCACCGTATTCGCCTGATTTGGCTCCGTGCAACTTCTGGATATTCAGCAAACTCAAAAGGCTAATATGTAATGACACCGTTTTGACACTATTGAGTATATAAAAACCGAATCGAAAAAAGTTTTGAAGGCTATACTGGAAAAACACTATTCCGACTGTTTCCAGGACCGGAAAAACGTTGGCAAAAGTGTGTTTTATCAGTCGGGGATTACTTTGAAGGTGATGAAATTGAAAGAATAAATAAAGAATTTACATTTGTAAATGTAAATTCTTCATAGATGTCATAAAAAAAATCTTTATTGAAAATGAAAATTTTACAAAAGTTTATTACTTGACTTTTTTATATATTCTGACAATAATAATTAAAACAACATCAAAAAAAAATATTCCATTATAAAATAAAAATAGAAAATAATGATTTTAAATTATATTCATGATGATATTTTAAATTTAAATTTTTATCAATAACAAGATGCTGCTGGATGACCTATATTGCTAATTTTAAACATTCTGTTCTACTAAAATTAACGAAGCATTCTTTCGTTCACAATATATATTTATAAGTTTATATATATATATATATATATATATATATATATATATATATATATATATATATATATATATATATATATATATATATACCATATATATATATATATACATTTATAAATTATTCCATGTTTGTGATTTATTATCAATTTATAAATAGATTTACATAGATTCATTTCGATCACATAATGTTTTTTTAATTGAAATATACTGAATATATGTTTAAAATTTAAATCGATGTTAGTTTTTATTAAAATTTATATTTTTTTTGTGTTTCACATTTATGAAATATTAAAGCGGCAATTAAAGATTGCAAAAGAAAAATCAAATATTTATAAAATTTCAAAGAGCACCTTGAACATTTTACGAGTTGAAAAGTACTATATATATCTTTTTTTTCTTTCGTTATATTGAAAAATGAAAATTCAAATAATTTATTAGCAAAACATCCATTTCGCGGATTAAATCGGAAAAATAAAATTCAATAGAAGGATACGTTTTTTTTTTCATTCAGAAAAATAAAAGAGCAATTCGTACAAATAACACAGTATCAACGTTTCGTAGAGCTTTTCATTTGCAATACTAATCTTCTATGTGACTGGCATTTTGCGAAACCATCAATTTGGATTAAGCTACATTTTCTTCTGAGCACTTTTTCAATAAAGTGATTCACGTAAAGGATCACAAGAGGTCGACTCAAAATATACATATATAAAAATATTTTTCATTTATATTTTATACTAAAAAAAATATATATATACATATATATTTATATAAAACTAAAGTTGTACTTAATTTTAATAATTGAACGTTCTTATTTTTTTTTTTTGACACTGCATAGATTAACTTATTAGATAATTAATTTTCATATTATTTTAAAAGTCCGCGGATAAAATGCTCGTCGCCGTCGTCCGCCGGAAAAGGAAAGCGAGGCAGAGGCTTCGCAATATTAAGTGGCCGAACAGGGATGAAAAACAAAGCTGAAACTCGTTTATAACAATTTGGCCGCGGGTCGTTAAGGAACGTAAATTACGGGCGACATAAAACAATTTATGAAAATTTGATTTTTAGTCTGAAAATTATTAATATTTTTTTTTCGCGTAACCACTCTGCAGTTCATTCTATTCACATTAACAATAAAACGCTAGCTAGATAGTCGTTGTTCCAAATAAGCTGTGTAATATATTATATTAGGCTCTCGGATTCCAGCTTCTATCTCACTTTAACTTTTTTGCCTTATGACCTATCTAAAAATAAGAGGTTCCGTTCATATTTCAAATTTATAGGACAAGACCTTCAGATTTAATCTATTAAAAGTGGCAAAGCGGCGCGAGAGGAATATATTACACATTTTTAACCGAAAATGTGGCGGAAAAAAAATGCATCGTTCTTTTATTATGTCGTTCAAATGACACTTTATGATCGTATATATGCTTAAAAAAAATGTACAACAGTCAGTATATAAAATCGATGGTGTTTTATAATCATACTAAATGAGGGTATTTAAATCCCATATATATAACAACACTGTGATCAAAAAGTAAGGTGAATTTGTGTATAAAATGTAAATTTTTTATTTATTCTTCTAAATCAATTTCATCCCCTTCAAAGTAATCCCCGTCTGATAAAACGCATTTTTGCCAACGCTTTTTCCGGTCCTCGAAACAGTTGTAATAGTCTTTTTCCGGTATTTACTCAATCGTGTCAAAACGTCGGCCCCGCATTGACCTTTTGAGATTGTTGAATAGCCAGAAATCGCACGAAGCCAAATCAGGCGAATACGGTGGTTGTGGAATGATATGAGTCGAGTTTGTAAAAAACACGTATAACTTGGTGTTTATTAAATATACAAACAAACGCTTGGTAAATTTTATAGACAGTCCTACCAACCTAGGAAAAAAAATACAATTTACCTGCGTTCCTATTGCCCGGGAATTTTAAATGACAATTTCACCTTACTTTTTGATCACAGTAGTATATAAAGGACGAAAGTCGTTTATGATACTAAATAATGGACTATAATAATGACCGCTTCAAATGAAGGGTCTTTAAATTATTATATACGTTAATATTTCATATCGTATATCGGCATTAGTTTAATCGATAGTTTGATTATATAAAAAAATTTAGATACGCATCGATTTTATCAATATAAATATATAAAGGTTAGACGAACAGTTATTAACTTGAATAAGGTCAAGTATCGTAATATTTATTTATTCACAATATTTTTTTCATTAAATTGATAAAATGAAGATTTTTAATTAATTTTAAATAGTGACGTTTATTTAAAATCTATTTAATAATAGCTATTAAACGCTTATCAAGATCGTGATAAGTCATATGTTTAATGTTTAGTAAAATTATGTAACGATGTTTTATCGATTCGTTGTCAATTCAATGACATTTATTCATGTGTGCTTCAAAAATCGAAATATCATTATTCAAGAAATATTAATTTATTCACAACAATATATATATATATATATATATATATATATATATATATAATGTTTTTGGTATATTTAGAATGAACTGTGCTTTAGGAAACGACAATAAATATTGAAAAGCACAATCAATAAATCGAAAAGTGGAACAAGTGATTGCTAAACGAGCGTATATTGATTCAAAAAAAAAATGTATAAATTCATGACATATTCAATGTTAAATATTATTTTTATAATTTTTTTTCATATTATATATAATGTTTATATTATTTATTTTATTGATTTAAATCGTTGTTATTTTTTTTATATAAAAGTATTTAGTTTTGATTAAGCAAATTTACTGTATTGATACTGATACTGATATTTTATTATCAATAATTGAAATATTTTAGATACAATCTTAATTAACCCCAGATGATTTAGTGTTATTGAATACTTATTGAAAATTAATAAACTAGAAATTACACAGTCTGCATTTTAATTAAGATAAAATTTATTATGTAATAGTAATATAGAAGGATAAAGTTTATATTTGAAAGCTTAATATGTTAAATTTTAGACGAAACATTTTGTATTGAAAAATTTTTAGATGTATTTTCTCGATTTTTTTTTACTGGAGAAATGAAAAAAAATCAATCCAAATATATGTAGAGAACCTTCGAAACGATTGTACATAACCATAAAAATACTAGAGTGGATATCGTGAGAGGGTTAACTTGGAAATTTGAACTTTTGTATTCGAAACATACAGGGTACACAAAAATGTGTGTCCTGAGATGCCGTTTAATATGATAATAACGGACGACGCATACGAACTATGCCTTTTGAAGACAACGACGAAAACAAAAATATACACGAAGAAAAAAAAATAAAAGAAAAAAGAAAAAGAAAAGCGAACGGAACGGGCTAGATTCGTGTTAGGGCTGTGGAAAAAATTCAAAAATGGATCGTGGACCTTAGCCGCTTTGAACTTTGACTTCTTTGACCCTTTCGCCGTGGGGTCGCGGAAACACTTTCGCGAAACGACCCAGAAGCATAAATAAATGAACAGCGGGATGATTCTTGCTGAGCGCAACCTTCTTTTGACTACCCCTGCGTCAGTATTTGCAATATTAAAATTCGACGAAGGCTTTATTTTTCTTTCATATGCGTTGTCGTTATGTCGTATTTCACGATTTTTACGGATTAATTTGACATTGAAAAAAATATCGCAAAGCATATAATTAATACGTTCTTTGAAATAATTCTATATGCAAAAGTTTAATGATCGATTTTAAATTTTAATGCGGACCCGTGTTCGAATTCGCGCACGAATCCTCCGTGCGCTATATCATTATAAGTACACATGTTTTTGTTATATATTTAATATAAATAATTTAATATTTTTAGTATAAAAATAAATATATCAGAAAATGAATTTAAAATTTGTACAGCCAAAAAATATGGCATATAAATCGAAGCAAAATTGGATCATAAATGCTGAAATATTTTTATATGAAATCACATAGTAATAAGTTGAACTTCGGCATGAAAATGATTTATATTTTGAGTTATAAAGATAATTTAAAATCGAATTGTGAAAATAAAGTAACATTTGACGAAAAAATACGCTTCGTCTCGTTGCTAGCATTTTATATCAAAATGAAGTCACATTATATTAGATGAAATAAATTTATATAAATTTAACGAAGATATGTCACTATTAAAAATTAATATTATATTTTGCTCTTATTTTTCTTTTTGCGAAAGTATATTCATTGTCAGATTTTGGTTTTCTGAGATTTTATACGAGATTCTAGTTGACAGTTTTACATGAACATAATAGTAATTTTTCAAGATATTTTGATATTTTTATTTTTCACATATTAACTTAATGAACATAGTAAATGTAATAGATTAAACTTTATAAAACTAAGAATTGATGTGATGAAAAAAGTTATATTATTTTATATTATAACAGCAGCGGTTTCCAATTTTTTTTTGTTAGTGATTGTCTCCTTAACATCTATATATGTAATTTTTATATGTTTTATCTTCCGCCTTAATAACATTTTTTTTGCGTATTTCTAGTGGTACGTACATCACAGATTGAGAACCGCTGTATTACGGTATAAAACAAAAAAAAAAATATTACATTCAGTAATTAGTTTATAATATAATAGTATATAGTGATACAACAACCGCGAGCATTGTTTCAAAACAGACGTTCGTCAAAAGGGGGACGCTTCGTATGTGACAGTCGTCCTTTTCGCGTCCCCCTTTATCCCGTCAGCCTTTGTAAACTTATTTCGTACTGATTTCACGCTTCACGACACACTCTTTATACGGTTGACAAGTTGACACGTGAATATTTATACGTGCCGGTTGCCATTGCTCTACTCGTCAACTTTTTCCTGTCAATTTTTCTTTCATCAAACGTATACATATATGTGTGTGTGTGTGTGTACCCATTTGTCTGTCTGTCTATCTGTTCTTCTGTCTGTCTGTCTGCCTTGTCTGTATCTGCAACCCCTTTTCATATATATATATATATATATATATATATATATATATATATATATATATATATATATATATATATATATATATATATATATATATATATATATATATATATATATATATATATATATATATATATATATATATATATATCTTAAATATATAGTAGAAGTACTTCAATCGTCTACTCTTCAGAACGACACCTCCTACCGTCGTTTTGCTTGTCTCTCTTCACGTGTTCTCCACGTCTTTTAATCTACTTGTAGTTGTTCGTCGTGTCGTACTCGTTTATTTTGACGTGTCTTTATATTTTAGAATTTCCGTTTCAGCTTTTTGCAATAAAATTGACGTGTCTTGGTAAAAAAAAAAAAAAAAATCTCGTGCACTTTTAATGAACGTTGAATATCTGTGTCTCGTTCTTGGAAATGTTTGTCGGTCGTATTTGAAATTATTATATATAAAATCGTATTATATATTAAATTTATGTGTTTTTTTCTGTTGGTTTTATTAATCATATATATTATATAAAATGATAGCGCTGTTTGGCAGTTCGTGTTATTTTCGTAATTTAATTTTAAATGATCTTTATAACTCAAAATATAGATTCTTGCCATGTAGAAGTTTAACTTAAAAAATATTTCAGCATTTACGATCCAATTTTGTTTCGATTTATATGACTATATTTTTTGTCGGTACGATTTAAACGCAACAAAACAGCACTTTTCGTCACCATAATTGTATATATATATATATATATATATATATATATACGAATTTTTCAAATAACTTTATATTTTAAATTCATTTCGGTAGAATCATATATATTTATTTTTATGTTAGAAATATTTAATAAAATTTTTATTTTTATATTTATTAAATATATAATAAAAACATGTGTACTTCTAACGGTCTAACGTACACGGTAAACATGGTTGCGAATTCGCACACGGGTCTACTAGTATATTATATAATAAAATTTAAAATTTGTTTGCGTTGAACTGAGTTTAAATGCTGTTTTTAAATTAATAAATTATATTATATATGCACGTTTATAAGTGTTTGATAACGATTGAAAGATATATATATATATATATATATATATATATATATATATATATATATATATATATATATATGATTGAAAAATTATGATGAAAATGTAAATAAACAGCGATCTGCATAATGAATTATTATAATACATACACACACACACACACACACACACATATATATATATAAGGTTTTTTATCGAAAAATGCGTTTATTGCAATCGCATGTCAGTCAACGTCGACCGATTATAATAACCGGCTGATTTTCAGCGGCGATACGCACTAAAAGCGTCAAAAAAGTTGACCGCGTCCACGCATAGTGTTTGAGTGTCGGTTACCATGACCGACCCCATTTTCCCCTATATATATAATAAATATATATTTTTTTCTTCATTCGTTCGACTTTTTCGCTTTTTTATATATATATATATATTTTTTGTTCCACCCAAACTCTGAGTAATTTTTTTTCGCCCCCAAAAACCACGAAAAGCGACGCTTAAATTTGTGGCATTATTAGTGGCTATTACACGAGTCGAGGGTAATTTGACGTTGGGACTTCAATCGTGACAGCTAATTTTTTTTTGTCGGTAGACGAATCATTAATCCAAAGCCTTCAGATACGATCGCGGATATAATCTTTTATTTCGTTTCGAAGAAATTTCAGCGATCGCCCTGAAAAAAATATATATGAAAAAAAATCTATTTAACTCGCTTAGACGCGTGTTATATAATGTGCGAATATAATATATAATATATAAAAATAATACGGGTTAAACGGCATTATGTAGTTATCGAATGAAATTTTGTGCAGCGTTTTTAAATAAATAGCTTAATTGAAATTCTATGCGCGTTTTGTGTATGTAATATATTAATGTTTTCATTTTGGACCGTTATATTATTTTATTTCGGTTTCGGATTAATGAAAATTCGCATAAATCAAAGTGAAGGTTTTCTTTTCGCACAGAAGGCTTTCAATGTGTGTTTTTATAAAGCTCGGATCAAAGTTTAATGCGGCGGAATTCAAATTAAATTTTTATTCTCAATACACGGAAAATTTTCACATTTTCAATTAATATATTAATCAATTTTTGAATTGATATTTCTTAATAAATATCATTTACAATTTATTTAAATAATATTATAATTAATTAATTCAAGACAAAATAAAGTTTAATTTTGAAGATGGTAGATGATTTTTTATAAATTTGATTTACAAAAAAATAATATTTTATAACATATATTAATATATAAAATTTTTAATTCAAAGTTTTAATATTTTTTTATATTGTTGACATTTTAATAAATTATATGTTAGTAAAAATCTTGATAGAAATTTGCTTTTTTGTAAAATTAATGAATTTTTCTAATGTAATATTTAATATAGAATTAAATCAATATAATATTTTATTCGTCGTTGTTGTATATTTATATAATAATGACAAGGCAAATATTCAATAATAACACGGTTTAAAATAAAAATTAGATATTCATGCTTTTAATATTTGTTGTGGTGTATTAAAAAAAAAATATGTATGTAAATGACAATATGAATTGTTATTGAAAATATTATCAACGAAGATGTTCGTGCGATATTATTATTTTTTTTATTATTATTATTATCGGTAAAAGTTTTTTCATTTATTATTATTATGTCGTATTTCACGTGTCGTATACGTGTACTGAAAATAAGGCTATATTATATCAGAGAGAAAGTAAAAAAATATATATAATAATAAATAATACAAATATTGAAGAAATAAGAGTGGAAGAAATTGATTAAATACAATATTTGTATTCGACGCGTTCGAAAGCTTCACAAGGAATTCCCAGTAAAGTATAACATAACACGTACATTTATAAAATAATATATATATATATTGTGTGTGTGTGTGTGAAAAGCTTATCCTACGATATTTTCCGGAGAAATTGACTTTGATTTATAATATTTTTCTTTCATTTTTATTTCGGCTGCGTAACTTCATCTCTGCTTAAATCTAGCAGCTTAAATACTTTTTTCTCCCATTTGAACGTACAATAATATACTATATCGCGAAGACACAAAGAATACACATGATCAATACACGATTTTGTGTGTGTGTGTGTAAAAAAAAAATACATATAAAGCCTTTTTCGATCGGAACGTAGGATTTTATTTTTTTTGATTTTGTGAAATTTTGCGAAAACGGCAGAACCTCGCGTTTATCCGTCACCTGAGGGATTGAAAACAAGGTCGAAACATAAGGATTATTATTAAGGTGAATTTTTTTTTCGTAATATAATAAAAATAAATCTATTTGATGTTTATTAAAAATTGATATAAAAAAAAAATAGCCGTCTGGAATATAATTTATTTATATTTATTATGAAAATTATAAGTTGTGATTTATGACATTTGTTATATATTACTGTGCTGAAAAAGTATGGTGAAATGGTAATTTACAACTCCCGGGCAATTAGAAAGACAGGTAAATTGTTATTTTTTTCAAGGTTAGTACGACTGTCTATAAAGACTGTCTGTAAAGTATGTAAGCGTTTTTATAACTCTTCGTTCCATTATCACGATAATGCATCATATCATACTGCACTGGTTCTTCGCGACTTTTTTGACAAAAACTCAATTCATATCGTTCCACAATCACCGTATTCGTCTGATTTGGCTCCGTGCGACTTCTGGCTATTTGGCAAACTTAAAAGGCCAATGCGGTAATGCCGTTTAAACACGATCGAGGAAATAAAAATCGAATCGAAGAAAGGTCTTGAAGGCTATAGCGGAAAAAGATTATTCCGAGGACCGGAAAAAGCGTTGGAAAAAGTGTGTTTTATCGTACGGGGATTATTTTGAAGGTGATGAAATTGATTTGGAAGAATAAATATTTTATAAACAAATTCACCTTACTTTTTGATCACAAATATAATTAATATGTTAATAGTATTGTTGAATTAAAAAATAATAATATTGTTGTTTATATAGTAATGATTGTCTTGTATGAAGCATATAATATTTTGGTATTTTACAAGTCATTAATATATATTTTTATACGAAAGAGTTTAAATGTCAATTTTGATGATAATGTCGATATTTGATGCATTTCAGTATATTTTTTATTATTATTAAAATGTTAAATATTTTACGTATCATTTTATAAATTCTCAATGCAATTATTATATATAAAATAAACGAATTAAATTACCGTATCCGAACTCCCTCGTTTTTTCACAAAATAAATTATCGACATGCACTACGTTTCAAAATGTACGCGAAACATTTTTATTGAATAAAAATTGTATCGTCTCTCTAACTTTATATATATATATATATATATATATATATATATATATATATATATATAGGGGTCTAGATTACTTTGCGAAACGAAACCTTGCTTATTTCCGTACGGTCATTCCACGGTTAAATATTCAATTTGCAGATAGCGGATGCGAAATAAGTCGAAATAAAAATCAAAAGAGTACCTCTACTCGTCTCGGACCGTATTTATTATTTGCGAGTTCAGAGTCGACCTCGGTTCACTTTTTTCTCTGTCTATCACTGTATTCGTCGCAGTCTTCTGAGTTTTTCCTCAGAGATATATTTTATTTCTACTCTCTTATCTTCTTTTACTTACATATAGATATATATATATATATATATACATGTTGGAAAAATCTCTTTTTCATTTTCCAAATGGAAAATTTTGATTTTTTTTCAAAGATACATCTTGATTATCGAAATGATGCATACACTTCATAATGAATACTTTTCACGTATAAATAATCAAGAATTATCAAGTGAAACTAGTCAATTTTAGATAAAATATATTGGATATAGATCTATCGGATATTGTAAAATTAATCAGGAAGAAAGTTTCCGTGAAGGATTACATCAGTATTGATTTATTTATTGGTGTATATTGGATTCGGTGTTCGATTTCCTGATGATAATCCTTCTGATAGATTTATATACAGTCGAATTATTTGCATTCCCGGATTAGATGTAATTGTTCTCCGTTTCCATGAATTATTCCAGTATCGTCTATTGTTCTATAATATTATTTGTCTCATATAAATATTAATCTATATAACACTGTGATCAAAAAGTAAGGTAAATTTATAAAATGTAAATTCTTTATTTTATTCTTCCAAATCAATTTCACCCGTCCGATAAAACGCACTTTTGCCAACATTTTTTGTCCAGTCTTCGAAACAATCAGAATAGCCTTTTCCGGTATAGCCTTCAAGATCTTCTTTGATTCGGTTTTTATCTTCTCAATCGTATCAAAACGACGTCCCTTCACTGGGTTTTTGAGTTTGTTGAATATCCAGAAGTTGCACGGAGCCAAATCAGACGAATACGGTGGTTGCGGAACGATATGAGTCGAGTTTGTAAGAAACACGTGTAACATGGTGATAATTAAACATTTTGACAAACAGACGCTTGGCAAATGTTATAGATAGTCCTACCAACCTAGGAAAAAAATTACAATTTACCTGCCTTCCTAATGCCCGGGTGTTTTAAATGACAATTTAACCTTACTTTTTAAGCACAGTAATATATGTATTGTACAAAAAATATACAAAGGAAGACTTTTGATATTGTAAATAGTGAAAAATATAGATGATTCAGTGTGAAAAGGGAACATATTTGAAAATGGTTTTAATGGAATAATTCCATTTTGTTAAAAAGATTTAATTTTGCCCGGAGTATTTTACATAATCTCAAAAGGTCGTAATGTTATTAGCAACGTCTTAAACACGTAAAAGATAAAAGTGAAATATTCTCACTGAAATTGTTCATAATAATTATATCACATGGCACTTATTATTAATTAATTATTTAACGTTAAAATGAATGATGATGATATCGTGTAATTTATTAAAAGTATTAATTTTTCGTATCAAAAATTTAGCGATCATTATTCTGATTTTTTTAATTCTATAGAGCAATTCTAAACTTTATACGAATTACTTAGAAAGATTTTTGAATCTAGATACATTTCTTTCATTTAAATTTTAACGACCTACTTTTCCTTTTATCATCAATCGAAAGAGATTGTATTTTAGAGATGTATCATGTTTTTTTTTCAATATAAAGTCTTTGAAGCACCTTTACATTAGAAACGTGTTGGATATGAGAGATTTCTAGTATTTTTCTATTGAGTCACATCTGAAAGACATCAATACTTTTAGACGATACTATTCATTCTATATGGAAAAATTGGAAATATGTTGCAGATTAATATTTTCAATTTCATTTTGATATCGAAATAAGATGAAAATCTATTATTATTATAATTTGCATTTTATAGTACTATTTGTTACTATGATGAAAATATATTTGTTATAAATTATATTTAATTTTGTATGCAAATGTTTGCATTTTGAAACGGATATAAAGCTGGATATACACTATGAAACAAAATTGTACACAAAAAAAAAATATAAAAAAAATTCATTCGTTTGCCGTTTGTTCGTAATTAAGCCATTTTTCGGAAAACATATATATATATATATATATATATATATATATATATATATATATATATATATATATATAGAAACAAAAGAAATCGTATAAAAATAAATATCCAAAAAAAAGAATAATAATAATAAAAAAAATGGAAAAAAACCCCCATCGAGTCGTTAAGATAACGATCTTCAGTCCTCGAACATAATCTTTCGCCTTTTTAACATTCCGTTTTTTTATTTTTTTTTATTTATTTACGCTTCCCATTCCGGCCCATGGTAATGGGTCGAATCGGACGCGGCAATCTTGTGGCTATTTCCACCCCATCCCACCCATTCAGATCGTCCCCCTTTAGCCCGCCCCCCCGTCGTCGTAGTCGGATTTTAAAATTATATACTGTATTTTTCCGGGCACGCATCGTTTAGACTGACCTCCCCCCCTTTATTTTTTTATTTTTTTTTCGACGAATTTTTCCATATTTTTTGCGGTCTATATTTTCCGTTTTTTTTTATTTGTTACCCTTTCGGCGGATATTCGCGGGGTTGTTTCCTTGTTTTTTTTATATATACGGGAAAAGTTTTCGTTTAAAAATCAAAAATTGTTTTATGCGAGTTTTGTTGTTGTTGTGTATGTGTGTGTGTGTGTATGTGTCATTTATAGTTTGAAGTATATATTCTATTACAAGTTTATTGTAGAATTATATTTATAATAAAAAAATAATAAACTGACATACTTCAATAAATATTTTTTATTTATAATTAATTTATTGACTTTTTAAATTTAATCATCAACATAGCAAATAATTTATATAAATACTGAATTCTTTATATTTTTATATAAAATATACGGATTTTTTTTATATTTGTTCATAAATTTCAAATGCAAAATATTTTTAAACAAAAATTCATTACACTAGAAATAATTAAAGTCGATTTGTTGATATTTCAAATTAAATAATTTTCTTATTACTATTCTGATGATTAAAATTTTTCTGCCTTATATAAAATGGCGCCCACGAGCTTAAATATCTACTAGTGCCTTCTCTGTACGCTGTTATATAATATTTTTGATTAATAACATCGTATTTTATTTTTTTTATGTTTTTTTTTAAATGGCGATTTGTCGTGTTCAAATCGTCGTGTAATTATTTGGACATAATAGTAAGCGTTTAAGGCAAACAATTCATTTTGACCTTTCTAAATTTGATTTTATCTTCAAATACATAAATATATAATATGATGAACGCACATACACACATACAGACACACATATTCATTTTAAATATTTATCTTAAAATTAAAAATGATTATATTGTATATGGAATTGTAATTGAAAAAATTTTTTATAATATATATATATATATATATATATATATATATATATATATATATATATACACACACATATAATTTTTATTATGCATAAAAGTCGTGTCTTTTTTTTTTAAATGCGGCCATATTGAATAAAATGGCGTCGATCATTCTGCGCTTTGTTGCATTTATTTATGCACATAAAGTGCATTTTAATATTTTATGGTCGAAAAGAAAAAAAGGTCACTTTAACTGCATAATTGCATAAAGTCGATTTTTAAATTTCCACAGCACATACGTTATATATATTTTTTTTAACACTGTATAAATATATTTTTATTTATGATATCAATTTATTGATTTTATATTATTTTCAATAATAACAAAAACGATATAAATATTTATATAAATAAATTTATTTTTTTTATTATTAATTTTCGTTGAATGTTTAAAAAAAATTTAAGCCGGGTCGTTTCGTTTTCAATGAATAATTTAATATTAAAATATGTCTCACAAGATTACGTGTACATGGTCGTTTATGTAAATTAATAGATTATTATAATTTCATGTGTAATTCGGGAAGTAATTTGCATGTTCGTTGCCTTTAACCGTGCGGTTTATCACGATGAGATGTTTAATAATTGTATATTATATATTAAAATAAAAATATAAATAAATGAAATCATTCGAAATTATTTTTATATGACATATATTATTTTTGATTGCATATATACAAGATCAGTTTTATCATATTAATTTTAATTAAATATGCAAATGTTATTAAAAAGTAAGACGAAATTGTTACTTAAAACTCTCGGGCATTAGGAAGGTAGGTAAATTGTAATTTTTTTCCTAGGTTCCTTCATCACGATAATGCACAATGTCATACTGCATTGGTTCTTTGCGACTTTATTGCTCAAAACTCGACTCATATCGTTTTGCAATCACCGTATTCGCCTGATTTGGCTCCGTGCGATTTTTGGCTATTCAGCAAACTCAAAAGGTCGATATGCGGAGACGCCGTTTTGATACGATTGAAGAGATAAAAACCGAATCGAAGAAGGTTTCGAAGGCTATACCGGAAAAAAACTATTCCGACTGTTTCGAAGACTGTAAAAGGCGTTGGAAAAAGCGTGATTTATCGGACGGGGATTACTTTGAAGGGCATGAAATTGATTTGGAAGAATAAATAAAGAATTCAAATTTTTTAAACAAATTCACCTTACTTTTTGACCACTATATTATAAATAATTAAATCAATTATATCAGTTTGTAATTCGTATTTATTTGTAAATCCAATATTAAAATTTGCTTTGCTTTTTGTTATGTAATATAAAATAATATTTTTTAAAAAAATAATGTAGTGTTTATAATTTTATATGAACATTTTTATTCATTGTATTGGATATATTTTTGTAAATAATAAATTTTTCGTAGAAACCGATTGTTGAACTATAAATTGTACTTCGATATGCATTTTTCATTCGAATAAATTGTGTTTCAGCATTAAATTTTTCAGAAGTTGTCTGAATATTGACACAAAATATACATGTAAAATATCAACAACAATGAAATATTGTTTACAAATGCATAATATATTTTTCGAAAACTATTGAAATGAATGATCAACAATAACAAATTGACATTATGTAATATTTATATTAATAATAATATTTATATATAATGTATTTCATATTAAAAAGGTTAAATAATAATTGAATTAATTTATATGTTTGAGAAAAAAATTTATTCAATATTTGAATTTATGATATATTTTTTATATTGATATTTGTATTCTATTTAATAAATTAAAGTTGATAAAAATTGAATCGTTTAATTTTGTTGTATTAAACAGTTTATTTATATTTGTTTGACATTTTCATATGGAAGATGTTGAAATTGAAATTTCGTCGAGAATATTTAATATAATCGCGTTGAATAATAAAGAAAAATTCTTATATATGATATTCGTGTTCGCTTTTTATTTAATACGACCGTTTACTTTTATAAATTTAGAGATAAATAAGCAGAAACAGACATCATCGTCAAGTTTAATTTTCAGCAACAGTGTTTTTTTTTATTTCATCTTTTTAAACCTGTTGCCGTTCGGCTCTGCGTCTGAAAACTTGCTAATTAGTTTAAAAGAAAATTGTTAAAGCTTTTCTCGAAAATGAAACGAATTCTCGTAACAATTTAAACGAAATCTGATTTCGCGTGTATCTTGCTGTTTTTTTTTCAGCGAGCGCCGCTGAAATACTGATCTGAAAAAGAATTTAATTTTCCCAGAAACGTTAGCTTTACGTACAAATTTCAACCGAAACTTTTCTAATTGCTTCTCACTTCTTGTATTTTTCATTATATATATTTATATTTATATTCTCTTTTTAATTCAATATGCAAGTAGAATATAAATAATTATAGTGAATAATCTATAGACGAAATTGAAATATGAATTTTAATAAATAAATTCAAACATTGAACATTTTTAAAATGATATAATTTATTTTTCTAAAAATAATAAAAATTTAATTTTGGATTTTAAGTTTATCGATAGTTATTAATTTTTGTATTACACATTACTTTTAATTATATTCTGATTTTTAAAAATTATTTATATATAATTCAGTCGTTAATTTTGTACTGTGTATAATTATACTAAATTAAAATATTGAAAAATCTCATAAATATATGATATAAATAAGAATAAATTTAAATTTGTAATTTATATAATATTAATCATATAATTTTTAATGTGTTACAAATATAATGTTAAATTTAAAAGGATACTACTATATATAATTTTTTATGGTATATATGAAACGAGTAGAATTTTTTGCGATTCACCAAAAGGTAAAGTCATAAAAATTGAAAAGCACATTTATTTCGGTTTATAGTGAAGGGGGGGGGTTTAGGGAGGTTTAAATCCATAGACGCAATCCGAGATTTTCATTGGCGATTTTCCACGCAGTTTTTCACCGCCGAATCGCCAATTTGCGTCCATCCATCATCTTTTTCCCTTTTTCCGAACGACCCCCGGGGTACAATTTTACCAAATTTTTCCCCGTCGTTTTTCACAATCATAGTTTTTCCTCTTTCACGGCGAATTTTCCGCTTGATATTAAATGCAAATTTTTCATTGTGCTCGTCGTTTTGTTTTGAATCCAGTGTTGCAGTTTATCGTTAACTGTAGAAATTTAGTATAAATTTTAAGCATTTTATTCACACGCATGTGTATTATATATTTTTAGAATTTATATATGTCTAAATAAGGTAATTTTATATAGGTGTCATATTAAATTTGTTGAAATAATAATATTATTTCATAAAATCCACATAAAGCAAGGAAAATTAGACACATTGTGTATATAAAGAAATATTGTTGTGTGATGGGGTCAAAGGATATTATAACAATGAGCTTATAAATAAATAAAATTACGCGGAATTATACGAAAGGTTCTCCGTGTTGATTTGCTTTCGGTCGTTCTCAAACTGTCGGATGTTAGGGAGTATCGGCGGTAGATTTAGGGGTTAAAAGGGGGAGAAAGGAGGACAGTCGTTTCGATAAAATTTAATTGATTAATCTTTGAGAGGCGTCCGTAGGTCTGGGTTTGCTTTGCGTTCTCAGTTTGCACCGTTAACTGTTTCAACATTACCTAACCCGACGTGAAAAGTAAACTCAAATACATTAGGTGTGTGTGCGTGTGTGTGCCTAACGAACGTGTGTGTATGTTATAAAAATAACCGTTTAAACAGCGGCTAATTGCGCTAAATTTCGTATTAGACGAGAATTTCCGATCCATTTTGATGTGTATTAAACCGTAAATGCCATTAAACCATAAAATTTATTATGGAATAAAAATAAGGGTAACGTTTTTATATATATATTTTAGAATTTCTTGAAATTTACATTAGTATAACAATATAAAGAGTATTTTTAATTTTAAAATAAAATTATCAATATCAAAAATCGTAAAAATCTACGTCATTGTATGATAGTCATTATTACTGAATATAACACTGTGATCAAAAAGTAATGTAAATTTGTTTATAAAATGTAAATTCTTTATTTATTCTCCCAAATCAATTTTATCCCCTTCAAAGTAATCCTCGTCCGATAGAACGCATTTTTTTATCTTTAATATCTTTAATCGTGTTAAAACGGCGTCTCCTCATTGGCCTTTTGAGTTTGCTGAATAGCCAGAAGTCGCACGGAACGAAATCGGGCGAAAAAGGTGGTTGCGGAACGATATGAGTCGAGTTTCAAGCAAAAAAATCGCAAAGAACCAATGCAGTATGAGTTGTAAAAACACGTGTAATTCGTAGATAATTAAACCTTTTAACAAATGTTATAGACAATCCTATCCAACATAGAAAAAAAATACAATTTACCTACCTTCCTAATGCCTGGGAGTTTAAAATGATATTGTGAAAAAAAAACGTAATTTTGTCTATTATTTACTGTCATCTAGATTAATATATATATATAAATAAATAAATGTGTATAAAATCATATATAAAATACTTTTTTGCGTGTAAAAATAAATTTTTCACTATCGCAATCTTCGATTGAGGCAATAAAAATGATTAACGAGTCATTTTACGCGAAATTGTTTTAATATGCACACTTTCCATATTTAATTACCGTCGTTCGTGGAAAATAATGCGAATGAAACTTTTCATAAAAAGATATAATATTATTCAATTTATATAAAGTTTTTGCTTTAATATTCATTTTAAATTATCGAAATCGCTTTATGGATTTTAATGTTTTCGTTGATTTGAATGATCATCGAACGGTTCGTTTGTTGATTGATAATCAGATCTATGTTAGAATTTCAATGATCATCATACATTGCAATGTTAAATACATTAATTGAAGTGTTGAATTAATTAGTACGTTGAATAATTTGCACATATGTAATATCATATTTGGAATACGCAGCGTAAAATTTAGATAAAAAAATATTATATTAATGGTATAAAAGATGAAAATCAATGTATAATGAGATAACTTATTTTATTATTTATAAATTATCAATTGGTGTTAAATGTTAAATCGTGTTATTGTCGATTCAACATGAATCAGATTTGAACAGTGGCGTCCGTGTAATTACGTACGTCTCTGAAGGGGATGAAATGGTTGAAATTAATTAGTCGTTAACCATTTTAGAAGCCATCGACCATATTATATATATATATATATATATATATATATATATATATATATATATATATATATATATATATTTGCTAGAAAGTCGTTTAACACGTGTTTAAGTCGGCGTCGTAATCGGAGTGTTTATTCCTAATTGACCCAAATTGGACACGCGTCGTTGTTGCATTTCGACGTTAGTCGAATGCGATTTGCATAACGTGCAATTTTAACGACGGATCGTATTTATATCTTCATACCATTGTTCTCATTTGTATGTGTATGTTTGCTTCAATTAGTACAAATTCGAAAATTGCCATACACGTGAATTTTACTATTGTTTGCTCGTGAGACTATACGACTTGAAATATATAAATAGTCGAAGATTAATAAACAATTATAAAATGATTTATATAAAAGTTAAAATATGTTTTAATATCAAATAAGTTGATTTCATGCATTATTATATTATTAATATTTTGCGTACGATTTCGGTTTACTTTAACGCTGATAACTTTTTAATTTGAAAATACTGTTTTTTTTAGAAATCGCTTTCGACAATGATTCGTATTTTTTTGGTTAAATTTCAATCAAGATTTTCAATGAAAAGTTATCTTTAAATTTAAGAATCCAAAAAAATATAGTTGTATGATTTTTGTTATTTTTATATATAAATTTAATAGAACAAAATTATATATAATTATATTACAGTTAAATAATTTTTTAAAACAAAGAATAATTCATATATATATATATATATATATATATATATATATATATATATATATATATATATATATATATATATACGAATTACGAGTTTTGCGTTTCATTAAAAAAAAAAAGAATTTCGACATTTAATATAATAAAACGTGTTATAAATCCAAACCGAAATGATTAATTTTATTATATTAAAATTTCTCATAATACCGACGCAAAATTTACAAATAATCTATAGTGTTAAAAATATATACAGATTTGTACGACTGCATATTTTTAATTTTAATAATTAAACTGAAATATGACACGTTGTTGAATATGTAATCAAAGCGTAAAATTGGAAATAATATGCGTGTTCAATCAATTTTAACATTAATATTTATAGACGATAATACATATTAATATTCATCTAAATATAATATATATATATATATATATTTTTTTATACATTGATTATAAACCAGCGGTGTATATGAATGTTTTTTTTTTATTTATTTATATTTTATTATAATTATTCTCTTCCTATTAATATATCGCGGTTATATTCGCCATTTTCTATTTAGAACTGTAATTAAATACTATTTCTTTCAACCGTAATTACAAAACTTCCGAGTGTTGAAATTTCGTATCGTAAGAAATTGCTTCTTTGATTATATCTTTGAAAGTTAAAATTTAATCTAAAGTATTTTTTTTTAATTTAAAATAACTATCGTAAATGTTAAAATCGACTTGCAATAAAATCGATCAAATATGAATACTTTAATTAATGAAAATTTAATTAAAAATATTTTTTTTAATATTAAATAAAAGTAATAAAATAAAATAAAAAAATGGGCATTACATTATAGCTTTTATATGATTAAATTGAGAATATATCGTATAGAAATTGTGATACTGATTCGATTACTCGTATCGACATTATCGATTATCCCGTTTATATACGGCTATGGTAATTAAAAGAACATTATGTGATAACTTTGTAGTTAAAGTTTACTTTGTTCTAAAGTGCTTTCAAATTAGTTTTATTAACTTAACCCATGTAAACTATCTGGCAACTTATCGAATCATAATGCGAACCGTAATATCCGAAATAGGCATTCGATACGACGATCGATATTTCGATATATAACCAAAAAAAAATTTTTTTATTATTATATTATAATATGTATGAATTAAGATTGATTTTATTATATATACGATTTTTTTTTTGAATAAGAATAGTACAAAAGTATTATAAAAATTTTAGAAGGTTATATATCGAAATATAATATAATCTTCATATCAACAACACTTTTTATTATGTCCACTATTTTAGCAGTCATTAAATCATGTATCAACTAATATCTGAATAAATTGTACATTTTTTTAATGAAAACTATGGTTCAGTATGATCACGTTCTTCATACGTTTTACGGTTGACATATTTGTCAATTAGAGCAATTAATCTGAATAATCACGGATCGATTGTGCACCAATTTTACTCTACAGAATAATATACGTCATCATAAATGTCATATAATGCAAGCTGAGGAAGCTATTATTGTTATGAGGCTTAGTATTGAGGAAAACCCAAACGAGTCCATTCAATATGGTGATTGATAATTAGAGCTGTGTCCATATATTTTATTGAAGATTTGGTTTGAGGATTTACAAAATTCAACTAAAGAATTGAAGACATTGTTGTATATTTGGTGAATATATTCAAAACAAAATTGTTCTGTGAATTGGTTTTCACAGAACAATTTTTATTTTTTCTGGCACTATGTAAAGTAACATAGACATTCGGATGACAATATTAGTAATGACTGATATATAACCTCAATTGCTGAAAAATATGATCGAAAAGTGGACTTCATGTTTAGACTTTCTTCGAGCATATCTAGGTATAGTAGCCACATGTCGTGAATCATATTCAAGTAAAATGGCAAATAACACTATATATCCATGTTTTTATTTTAATTTAAAGTTTTATATATAGTTATAAAAAATATCCTACATATATATATATATATATATATATATATATATATATATATATATATATATATATATATATATATATATATATTGGCAATTATAAGGGTTGGTATTTATGGTTCGGTCGCGGTTTCTTGCGACGACAATGGATGTCGTTTGTGTTCCGAGCGTCCATTGTGTGAGCCGTTTCCATTGTGTCCCGTCACTTCGATAATGGGTGATTAATGACCTCTATCACTCTCCATTATCCACAACATCCGACAATTTCGCCAATGGAAAGAAATCGCGATCAAAGATGTCCGACCAAATTCAACTTTTCACCCACAAAACGTCGTTCTTTTCACCCCCTACCCTCAATATTATTATTATTGTTATTATTTCGTTTCAATCGGTGACGTTTGTAATGTTCGTTGTGTCCATTGTGCATTGAGTGACGTTGAATAATTTCGAATGAATGCGTGAAACGTAATCGTAAATCGCTATAGCATGATTGTCGATTTGTGATAATTTTCATATAATAATAATAATATAAATCTTTCGAACAAAAAAAATATTCTAAAGATTAAGAGTTATTTAAAATAAAATTATAATTATTAATATTTAAAATTAGTAATATGATACTGAAAAAAATATATTAATGAATATGTGTGTGTCTGTTTGGACTCGATAGATTCAAAAACCATGCATCCAATCGTCTGAAAATTTGAAAAATTATTAGGTATATTTCAGGGAAGGTTTTTGATTTTTTTTTTAAATCAGAGTTGAGATTCTAGGTGTTCTCTAACAAATATTTTAAAAATTCGTATTTTTAAATAGATACATAGCACAGCGACGCCTGAACGGGCACATCTAGTTTAAAATAAATTATACATATTTATAAATATATGAATAAAAAATTGTGTATGTGCGTTCAAATTAATGATAATATATGTGCATGTTAATATTAATTATGAAATTTGATATGTCAATGATTGAAATGTGATGATGGATACGGCGAATGTGATAACGTTTTTCCGGATATTGAATTCCAGAAAATGCGAATATGTAGATAGAGATAGAAATATATATATATATATATATATATATATATATATATATATATAGTCGAAAAAAAATTGAGAATCGCTGGCACGCGGCCGGAAAGCGCGTCTCCGTCGTAAATCGTTTTATGAAAGCTTTTCCGTTGTATCGTCGATTGATTTGAAACGAGTCCCTTTTTTCCGATATATATATATATATATACACTCGACAGCGACAAGACATCGCCTGCTTTCCCTTAAAAAACCGGGTTTTTCTTTTTTTCTTTTCTTCCGTCGCCTTTCACACGTCCCTTTCGCTCGACTCGTTCTTTCGCGGACGACATTATTTTATAGGGTCGTTTTCCGAAAAAGTTTACACGTGATCGCGCCGGAAGCGGAAGGGAAACGGGGTGGGGCGCGAGGAATTTTCGCGCGCGTTTTTTTTATTATCGCGTTTTTTTTCTCTCGTTCGCTTTTAATACGCTAGAGATTTTCCGCTTTTGCAATCGGATAGTTTCGCGCTTTACGACGTGACGAATGATGCTCCATTTTTGTCCTATTTACATAGCGAACGATGGAAATTTCTCTTTATATATATACATATATAAAGAGAAATATATCGGTGATTTTTTTTTCTGCTGTCAATAGTGCCTTTTTGACCTATTAAAAGGATTTGATTTCATTGAATAGCGTTCGAAATACATCTATTCGTTTTTTTTATACATAAAAATCGTTTTTATTCCACGGTGTTGAATTTCCTATTGATTCTATATAAAATATCAATAGTTTTATCATTTAAAATATATATTGAAATATTTGCTAGCGATATATTTTTTTTAATAATAAATATAAAAACAGATAATAAGTTGATCAAACGTGAAGAAAATGAATAAAAGTTGTAATATAATAAATTAAAATTTGTTTTACTTTTGGTGATGACAAAATAAACTTTTAGTGTGTGTGAAAACTTCTTTCGTGATTGTGATTATTATTATTTATTATACCAATTAAAACTATTTTAATTGAATTATAAAGTTTAATTAATTAAAAAAGAAGCATTTATCCATAAAATAATTCAACACGAAAGCTTTCATCATAATTTATATATATATATATATATATATATATATATATATATATATATATATATATATATATATATATATATATTTATATATATAAACTAAAAAGTAAAAATATTTTTAATTTTTACATGAAATACAATCATTAAATTTTACATTAACACATTTAAAATTAATATTGACGCAATCAAAAACGATTCAATAATATCAACAAACTAATAATAAATTTCGATACATATTTTTTACGATTCCATGTCGTAGACGTTAAAATTGCAACATGACATTTGAGAAACACAGATTTACTCTGTCAAAAAATTTTTTTTTTCAAAATAGAAAGTTATATTGGTGCGTCGTTTTTTTCTTTTTGCATTATAAATCGGCGAGCGGATAAAGCGAAATTTTTACAAAGCGTCGAACAAAATATTATAATAAAGTTCGTCAATTTTACACGTTACCGCCATTGTTCCGGACTTTTGAAGATTTATGTCGAGTAGTAGGCGGTTTCGGAATCCGGATTTTACCGGACGTCCGGATTGTTGCCGATTTTCCGCCGGTTTGCCGACCGCTTTTCCCGGTCGGTTCGTTCGATTCTCGGTTCGTTTCGCTTTTCCGCTAATTCTTCCGCGATGTTTTTCACTTTTTTATCTTTCCATTTTATTATTATTATTATTATTTTACTTACTATTTCATCCCAAGAGTGTTTTTCACGGATGCATTTATGAACAAGTTTAAGAGAAAAATCGTAATTTTTATATTATTTATTCAAAGACGGTCGACATATTTTTTTTTCATTTCAGTGTTTAACATATTGAATTTTTAAATTACTACGGAGATCAAAAAGTAAGGTGAAATTGTCATTTAAAACTCCCGGATATTAGAAAGGCAAGTAAATTGTATTTTTTTCCTATGTTGGTAGGACTGTCTATAACATTTGAAAAGTATCTGTTTGTCGAAAGGTTTAATTATCTCCGAGTTACACGTTTTTTTACAACTCTTGGATCATTCATCACGATAATGCACCATGTCATACTGTATTCGTTCTTCGCGACTTTTTGGCAAAAACTCAAATCATATTATTCCGCAATCACCGTATTTGCCCGATTTGGCTCCGTGCGATTTCTGGCTATTCAACAAACTTAAAAAGCCAATGCGGGGCCGACGTTTGGATACGATTGAGAAGATAAAAACCGAATCGAAGAAGGTCTTGAAGGCTATACTAGAAAAATATTATTTCGACTGTTTCAAGGACTTGAAAAAGCGTTGGTAAAAGTGAGTTTTATCGGACGGGGAATTACTTTAAAGAGGATGAAATTTTGGAAGAATAAATAAAGAATTTACATTTTATAAACAAATTCACCTTACTTTTTGATAACAGTGATATATATTATATAATAGAAACAACGTCGATATTTTTGTATTATATTATAAAAATAAAAAAAAATCTATTATAGATTTTATAATAGATGATAGCTATTTTATTTTTGCATGCTTACATCTCATTTATATTTTCCGAATAATATACATAAATATATTAATGATGTACTATAATAAAGAAAAATAGCAATATTACATTTTTAACTAACATTATTCAAGTCGTATATTTTCATCTAATTTTATATATAAATAATATTATAAGAATAAAGAATAAAGCTTTTTAAAGAGCTTATAGAAGATTCCGGCTATTGTGAAAGTTTATTTATTTTACATTAATACAATATATTACGTTTTTATATAATGATAAAATATTTTAATTATCATACTATAATATATCAAAATTGCATAATTGATTTAATTACATTGAAATTATATATAAAATAATTGAAGAGTGGTATTGAATTAAATTGGAAAAAAAAATATGTATATATACTATTTTTTATATGTATATAAAAATAATATTAGATAAAATAGACGTATATCGATTATGTTATAATCCAAAAATCTATACATCATAATATAATTGGTTCATGTATCGTATCACGTGATAGCATCGTGTGTAAAATATTTATTCACATTGGTCACGTAACGTAATTTAATCTATTGCCATCTGTGTATTGTGCTTTTAACTAAAATACAACATTGTAGCTTTTGTGTTAAATTTTACGTATTTTATATAAAAAAAACAAAGAATTTTTCACTATATTCTACAAAATTTGGTAAAATTTTGACGAATATTGATCATAATAAGTAAAAGTCAATAGCTAGTCAGCTTATCGTTTGTGATATCGACGACGTTATAAAATTTATTTTGAATTATTGTATTTTTATATATATTTAAAAAAATGCACGCTTTCATAGTTTTATTAATAATATATAATTATGTATAATTTTTACATTCTACGGCTATTTCATATTTTCATAAAATAAATAAATATTAAAGCATTTCACTCGGTACGTTCGTTTTTCTCTAATTAAAAATAAAACTCACGTCATCGTTTTCTTAGAAATTTTCTTTCTTAAAATACATAATTTTGTCTTTCATATATAAATTATTTTAAAATATTTGTAATTAATTTATATCATTCAAAATTATGATAAAGTATATATTTTTTCTAATTTAAAATTATTATATTTATTTTTAAAAATCATTAATATTATTAGAAATGATATTTTTTTTCTGATTTATAAATATATAAAAATTGTTTTCTTTTATTTCAATTTACAACATTCGAAAGTTTCAAGAAAGAAACGTCGTCTAAGCATTGATTAAAAAAGTATACATTTATTCACACATATTCGTGAAGGAAGAAAAAAAATTACGTAAAAAATTACACGGCCATTTTTTTTCAACCCTTTTTTTTATGACGCAAAGAAAACTTCTATATAGTGAAAAAGAGAAACGTTGGTGAGGGGGGGGGGCAAGTCGAGGGTTTTGGGGGGGGGGATAATTTCGAGGGCTGGCGATCACGAGTTAAGATTAACCGGATGGGGTGGTTTGTACCCCAGTCCATCGATATCCATTGTTAAAAGACCTCCGCCACCCACCCCCCCGCGCGCGCACCGATCGGTATATTTATCGGTATACGGATCGGAAAAGTGGGTGGCGCAGGGCAGCGTGGACCCACCCTTAGGGAGTATCGGCCTCGATAAAAATAATGCATTATCGTTACGCAATATTACACCCGGAGTGGTGCTTAATTTACACAGCTACACACATGTGTTGTGGCACGCAACGGCCATTATGGCACTACGGCACGAATCTCCATAAATTCGTGGTCTAATATACACTTGTGTGTGTGTGTATATATATATATATATATATATATATATATATATATATATACATATACGTGTGTGTGTGTTCGTCACGAATTCGAGACTCCTCGTGGGACCGTGGCCATTATTGACGCGCCGCAATTGAAAAATATTCATGAAGTCAATGTTACGTGACAGTGCCGTGTCACGTACGTGTCACGCGTCACGCCGTACACGTTTAATTTGCCACGTATTCGTCGACGGTTTGTTCGATTCGTCTCGGATAATGTTCATCGTGTGTAGTCTTTTTTTCCGTTTGTTTGTTTTCTATCTCTCTCTTTTTCACTCTCACGATATATATGTGTATTATTCTACGATACAGATGTTGTCAACTTGAGATTCGCGTTTGTTATGTCTTTTTAACAGAAACTGTAAAATCAACTAACTAAATAAAATTATAAAATATGTGTTAATAAATAAACATCATTAATAAGCAATAATTTGAAACTCCATATTGTCTAAAATTAAATATAAAATATTCAATAACAATAATCCCTCACATCGCGAATCGTTAAACAAATAAACGTATTCATTTATATGATTTTATAATAATTATTCAAGTTATTATAATTTTACACACATCTACCAGAATATTATCTAAGATATGAAATTTAGATTTATTATTTTTACAAGTCATGAAATTATTTTACGCCTAAAGAAAATTCACAGATATTATTTTAAAGTTGTTTTAGATATTACGATTAAGTTGTGCGTTAATAATGTCAAATATGGAAATTTTCAGAGAAATTACTCTCAGTTCGAGATTTGGGTTCAATTTTTTTTTCGTGCACTTTAAACTTTACGATTTTACGTCACAATGTTATGTTTAAACTTTTTTTTTAAGTAGTATCTAAATTTTAAAAAGTGTCGTAAGTTTTATTATTCAACGTCTTTTTAGACTCAACTTTAGAACGTTGTGCTTAGATAATTATTATTTATAATCGTAATCTAAAGTTGAAATTTCATTAAAAAATTCAACCGGATGTGTACAATCAAAATATTTTTATTATAGAAATAGTTTTAAAAATGGAATTTATTAATGAAAAATATTATGTTCATCGTTTTAAAAATCTATTGTAATTTAGATAAATCATTAAAAAAATATAAATGAAAAGCTTTAGTATGCGAAATATATTAATTTACTATATATTAAACTTTATCACGAATTAGTGTTACCAAACAATAACGGTAAAGTATTGAGCTTTTACTCCGACGAAAATGGGAAGCTTTACAAGTAAAAGCTCGCTTAATTTTTCCCTTGTCCTGAATGTTGTTGCAGCCCCGAGGCAACGTCTTACGATCGAAAAGCTTCATTTCAATTAAGTGAAAAGTGTTGGAGCTTTCAAAGACGTCATTTTTATTTTTTTTACCACTATTCTGTTGAAAATATAAATTTTCATATTAAAAATGTTTTGAACGTGGAAATGAAATGGACGTTTTTTCGAAAAATTGGAAATGTTGCCGTTATAGTAATATTTTTCAATTTTTCAATATAATTTACAATATATAATAAAATATTTCAAAAAGGGAGTTACACATATTTTTACAACTCTCGGTTCCTTCATCATCATAATGCACCATGTCATATTGCATTTCGCGACTTTTTTGCCAAAAAATCGACTCATATCGTTTCGCAACCACCGTATTCGCCTGATTTAGCTCTGTGCGACTTCTGGCTATTCAACAAATTCGAAAGGCGAGTGCGGGGATGCCGTTTTGACAAGATTGAGGAGATAAAAACCGAATCGAAGAAGGTCTTGAAGGCTATACCGAAAAAAAAACTATTCCGACTGTTTCTAGGACTGGAAAAAGTGCGTTTTATCTGACGGGGACTACTTTGAAGGAGATAAAATTGATTTGGAAGAATAAATGAAGAATTTACATTTTATAAACATACTCACTTTATTTTTTGATCACAGTGTTATATTTGATGAGTTTATTTACATAAAAATTAATAAAAAAATGCTTTTAAATATATATGATGTAATAATATTATGAAAAACTTTGTTAATAATATATCTATCTATTTACTGTGCGCAACATATTGAGTTTTAGCCTTTAGAATATTAAAAGTAAAAATAAACCTATACGAAAACCCTTTTAGGACCAAGGTCGATTTTTCAAGTTCTGTGGTACCAATTTATTTTTTGTTGGATCCTAATAAAGCTTCACACTTAACCTTTGGATATTGCTTTAAGAATATTATCAATATATTTTTTTCTTTTGATATACAAAATATATTATTTCAATAAAAATATTATTAAAATAATGTTTCAGTAAACGAAAAATTACTATTAATAAATTCAATTATGTTCATAATAATTTCGATATATTTTTATCACTATGAAAACAATTTTATTATACTTATTCTTTATAAATGATATGAAATATTTCTAATAGTATTTTTCATGGTTTTAAATTAAAATAAAAATACTGACATAAAAAAGTGAAATAGGTATATCATAGAAAATATAATGAATATGGTAAAATAGAGCTTGATTAACAACATTTTTTTCGATACGTTCATTGTAAGGTAAATTAAAAAAAATATATTTTTTTTTACTAACAGAACATGCTGAAAAATTTATGAAATATTCGGACAAAATCCGGATGAAAGTTTTCCATTTCTAACGTTAGAAATAACAATTCGAGCTTAGTCGACCATACTTTAAGCACCTTTTAGGACACGATGAAAAATCCAAAAATAAAAAAACAAAAAGGAAGAAGACGAAAAAAAGCTGAAAGGGATTGCATTACATTTTTTAGTGCATTCGTGATCCTGAAAAGTGGATGTGACGTATGCGCGAAATTTGTATCTGGTGACATTTTCCATTTTTCTCAGACACAAATAATATTTCAACTAGCTTTTCCACTTATTTTGTGCTCGAATAAAAAATTTATATATATATATATATATATATATATATATATATATAAAAGAATAAAACTGTAACGCGCTACAAAATGTCGTATCATGGAAAATTATGATTTCGAATCACTCTTTTGCTTGTAGTAATTAATTTATATTACAAAAATATTTTTTGAAAGAAATATAAAAGAAATATATTTCTTGAATCAATTTCAATTGAAAATAAAAATAGAGTTAATATTCTCCACGAAAATCGCCAATAGTCCTGTTTCTTTGTTACACGTTTTACTCGTCGGTTTGTATGGATGGAATTTTGTAATCGATTTTTCAAGCGATTACCAATTTTCAATTGAGCTAAAACTTTTCATACTTACTCACTATTGATGACAATATAATAATCAATTAACAGATTTAAAAAATAATTGACCATTTAGTGGTAATTAATTATATTGCTTTTACAATATAATTACCACTGATAATGCGGTAATAGCGATTCTTATTATCGGTAATGCATATGATATAAAAGTGTGTGTTTTTTTTTATAAAAATATACTTTTATATAATTACTATTTTTCTATCTTCTTTCGTACATATTTTTGTCCATTGTCTACGAGAAGAACGACACGCCCGCCTAACCTTAGTTTCCGCCCTTCCACACGTTCGCCGCCCTATACTCGTGCGTATATACGAATTTTTTTTTCTATCGAATTACTATATTAGTTTTGCCACTTTTATTTTTTTTTTACACGTCTCGTGTAAACACGTTACGCGTCATACGACGTGACCAAACAAACGTAACCGCTCGTAACGAATAACAATTGTCCGCCGTTTGTTATTACGACGGAGACGGTTTCTAAATTCGATTTACCGGATACCGTATGAAATAAAAATGTCAACCTAATTACGATTCTTCTCTCTCTCTCTCTTGTGCACTCTCTTTCGAACGCATTCGAATAATTTCACGTGCGTGAAGTTATTCTTTTTTTTTCGACGCAATGACACTCGGAGAAAAGTCATTATATATATATATATATATATATATATATATATATATACATATTACAATAACGCTTTTCAAGTAATATAAAAATGTATAATATTATCGCGATCCAAACCCATGACCTGTTGCATATCAAAAAAATACGTTTTATTTATCAGCGTTAAACACTCAATATATTTTAATATATTTTCATAATTATTGCTATTTTTTAAAATCAAAAAAACTTTAATATTGTATTAAGTTAAATTTTATTTATAATATCTATATTAAAGTATATATAAATAATGACTTAAAATCCAATATATGATATGAGAAAAAAAATATATTTAATATAATGATGAAAATCGTTATCAAAATATGATATGAGTGATATTAAAACAACCCCTAAATGTTATAAATATTTTTAGTACGGCTCTTTAATATTTGATTGATTTTATAAAATTTTATTATCGTCATACTGTAAGTCATAAATTTATTAATTACGAAAATATTATAGATCGTCACATAAAGGGATATTCAACCGATTGATTATGCTATATATATTTTTTTAAACAAAATCTATTTCTATACTGAAAATAAAAATCTATGATCTTTTCAAACATTTTTAGAATGAAATGTCACCTGGAGATTACTTTAAGATCATTTTGACGTCGCTTTTATGACGACCTCTTGAATTTCGTACAACGTTTCGATCTTAACTTTACGTCTCATAGGAATACACTATTATACTGGCGAACTAGACTACTAGAATAGTAGACTAGTAAATTCGGTTGTAGCACTTCATAAATGTATATGAAGTCAAATGAAATCTTATATATATATATATATATATATATATATATATATATATATATAATATATATACATCTGGTCGCTTTGTTATATTCTATATATGTCTATAAATACACGATAACGACAAAATCTATGTCGATATATTAAATAGTAAAAAAATCTAGCACATATTAATGTACATCATTTAAAATGGCTTTAAATCACGCCGCAGTGAAATAGCAGAGTTAATTTTATATATTTATGTTCACAATAAATTTCCATCGTACGCGGAATATACACAATTTAAATGCGAAGTTAATGAAGTTTAAAATTGTACAGAGACTTCATAATCACCGTATATTTAAGCATTTCCCAAGGTTCTATCGAAATATTTTATTTCGGCTGTGTGCGAGTCACGGTTGATAACCTCTGATGAATCTATACGAAAGGCTGTGGTTCATTCCCGAGATAATTCAATATACAAGTACATACATATATATTTTAATATTATATATTATGCATGTTACAGTTAAAGTATAATATTAATTATTTATTAAATATTGACGATTATTTTAAACTGATATTACGTACAAAATATGGATTTTTAATTTTAATAAATTTAAAAAAAAATGTAGTTAAAACTTTTTTTTTGATATCAGATATAATAATGATTATTTTTTACATGAAATAAAAATAATTAAAAATATTCTTACGTATTAAAATTGTATATTAAAAAGAAATAATTCAGAATATTGAAATGCTTTCGTCGATATATTTATAGAAGTGATTCTTAGACTAAAAATAATTTTAATATATGCACTTAAATTTGTATTGCTAATATTTGTTTGTTATTAAACAAATATCCATCTAGAGCTTTATTAAGCTCAAACAAGAAAACCATGAAAATTCCAAAATGAGAAAGCGCCCGCCTACTCGTAGCCTAAAAGACGATGATTTTAATATTTTGACAGTAACATGTATGTATATATATATATATATATATATATATATATATATATATATATATACAAAATGGAAGGCTTTCGTGGCGAATGTATGCTTTCGAGTGTATCTTAATTCAATTATCAAAGTTCGCCGCCATATATTCCGCCATTTTCCGTAAACGAATATCGCGCAGCAAGTCTCAAAATCCTCTAAAATAACACGTACACATTTTCAATACGCCATTTAATATATATAAATTATATATACAATACATATATATATTATTATTATTAATAATAATAATAATAATATAGAATTTATGTACAATTTATTAAAATTGATACATTAACGGTGAGCGACGTTTTACGCGTGCGAACGAGCGAGCTTTTGTATATTTCGTATATATTAAATAAATTTTGGATTTACACGTGCGACGCGTTATAGACGTTATTTGTATAACGCGAAAAGGGACGTGTTTTGTCTTATGTTTGCGTCTTTTCCCGTTTCGACTACTCCATGTAGGGGTAGTTTCTTGTTTGTATATATATATATATATATATATATATATATATATATATATATATATAAAACTAGAATGCAGCTTTGACCCCGTGCCTTGTTTGTGTGAGGGTTGGTTAGGGCGAGGTCATATTCTATTTTCTATTTTATATTTAGGTGAAAAAAAAAATATTAAAAAAATGTCAAATATTTATTATGTTGACAATTAGTATGAAATATTAAATGATTTTGAATAATTTAATATAGAATTTTCCAATAATTTTATATAAGATAATATTTGAAAAAATATGTATATAATTCATCATTTTTACATATTTTTTTCAATAAAAAACTATTATTTTTTTATTATTGTATTTATATATATTTTTTTTTCATATGTTGTATTAAAATTATTTTTTACAGCTAGTTATATATGAAATTTTTTGATTTTTTGTGTGTTCCTTATTTACCGCACAAAAAGAGATTTGACTATAATTATATTCATATACAATATATATATATATATATATATATATATATATATATATATATATATATATATATATATATGTATGTGTGGAAATGAATCTTTTTTTAAATATTTTTATGTTCTAAATATAACCATATTTTTTATGATAAATAATCGAGTGAATCTGTTTAAAACATTAGATTTGTTATATATTCTATATCTGATATTAATATTTTTTTTATTGAAAAATTTATATCTGATTTTTTTGTTAAATATTTTAAATTTATTTTTGTTTAAAAAATTTAACATATTATTATATTCGATATCTTAACATAATTGAGTGCTGAAAATACGTCGATTATGATTTATTTTCAATCGACATTAGCGTACGAAAATCGATTATATATTTAAATCAAACGTTGACGCGCATCGTCCCTTTTTGATTTTAAATACGTACGAATTAATTAAATACGATTAAAAAAAAAAATAAAATGAAAAAAATAAATACATTATTCGCGCGCGATGTGAACGTACTACTAGATTATACGCATACCGTAATCCGTAATGCGCATGCTCCCGACGATGCTGCGATACCAAAAAATTTGTTTTGTCATTATCCAAAACTCGTCGACGGTGTTCGCGATCCGTTCTCCGACATTCAGCACTCCAGCATCACACATTCGAAGGGCAATCGGTACCGGAAGAGCGACGCGCGTCATCCGGAAACGGATATCGTCGTCCGTTAGCGACACAAACAAACCGCATCGTACACAAATAAACAACAAACGTTAACGCATCGATAGTGTTACTTGTGCGCGACATATCGTCACACATATTGTCGAAATGTCGTCGGACGTAGGTGAGTTACGACGTTTATATATTTATATATATATATACGATATGTAATTATAATGATAATGATGTCATTGTATTTATAAAGCACGTGTATGTCGATTCGTCAGACGGTTTTTCGTTCATTGCGCACGCGCGTCAACGCGCACTTTTCATACGTGTGTACGTGAAGTTCCCGTGTGTTAACGTTCACGTGCACGCGGGACTCTTCCGCTCGTGTCACTGTGTACGTAATGCCGCAGTATCTTTTTACAATAAGGTTTTGACATTTCGTCTTCTCTGTGTGTGTGTGCGTTCTGATTACGCCTACGTTTCCATGTCGATTTTTCCGGGAATTTTCGTCTGTTTTTCACGTTTCGCTGTGATAATATTGACATACATTACATTATCGAAGAAAAAATTATTATTTTTTTTATAACATATATTATATTTTTAAAGGACACGTGTAAATAAAATAAAATAAAAAAAAATTAAACGAACGGCAATTTTTCAAAGTGACAGCCTTATATTATTATCTATTCGTTTTATAATAATAATATATAAAAAAGCGTGCTTTATTTTCATATGCGGAAATGTATTATTTACTTTTTGTTCACCCTCGTCATTTTTTTTTGGGATGTAATATATCAAATAATACGTGAAATTCGTATAGCATATTCGATATTTCCTCGATATATGATATTGAATTTAAAATTACTATAAATTTAAATTTCGTTACATGTCTTTGTTTTTACTGCTACTTTAATTTTTCCATAATTTTTAACATTATATATATATATATATATATATATATATATATATATATATATATATATTAATTATTGAATAAATAAAAACAAAACATTTTTTTTAGATTTAGATAATTCATTTTTTTATATACGTATTTTTCATAGTACAATTTTTGTCATATCAACAAAATCAATATCTCGTAATTGAAAGCTAAAACACACTATATATATATTCAAAAGACATATTTTATTTTTTATATTAATTTATAAATTGAAATGTCATTGAAAATGTTGTGTAAAAAATAAAATTTGACATATTTTTGTTTACATCAATATATTACACAGTCACGTGTAAAATCGATACACAATTGATTGTGTCAAACTTGAACTTTGCACGCGAATGTCGAATTTAAAATTAGATTAGGATGATGAATGAAAATTTTTTTCATCATTATTCAATAAAAAATAATTAATTTCATAATGCAATATTCGATATCGATTCAATAGAATAAATTTTTATTATTTAATATTTAAATCGGTCGTTGTTAAGACGTTTTGTTACGAAATATATATATTAATATTTAATGCATATTAGATTCTTAAAAAAATATACACACACACACATATATATATATATATATATATATATATATATATATATATATATATATAATAACGATTACACGTAACCAATGTAACTAGTTGCAGTTAAACTGCAGTAAGACGTTTAGTTATTTATGACCGGAAAAACTGCAATCACTGCAGTGGAAACTTCTTGTATAATACTGTATAAACAATCTTGCATATGTTTTTCTTTCATATAAAATAATACATATTGGGGTTGCTTTTTGGAACACCCATCTTTTAAAAATATAAATTGAAATGTGTATTTGTAAAAAAAGTGTATTTCATTAATTAGATAATAATTTTTGTTCAATAAATAAAATTATGCATTTAGTATAAGTGGTATTAAATTTTTGTCTATCATTGTATATTGTATTTTTTTCCTAGATTGGTAGAACTGTCTATAATATTTGCCAAGCGTCTGTTTGTCAAAAGGTTTAATTATTTACAAGTTACACGTGTTTTTATAACTCATAGTTCCTTCATCATAATGCACCATGTTATATTGCATTTTGCGACTTTTTTGCCAAAAACTCGATTCATATCGTTCCGTAACCACCGTATTCGCATGATTTGGCTCCGTGCAATTTTTGGCTAATCAGCAAACTCAAAGGTCCAATACGGGGACGCTGTTTTAACACGATTGAGGAGATATAAACTGAATCGAAGAAGGTCTTGTAGCCTATACCGGAAAAAGACTATTCCGACTGTTTCGAGTAGTGGAAAAATCATTGGCAAAAGTGCTTTTTATCGAACGGGGATTACTTTGAAGTGGATGAAATTGATTTGGAAGAATAAATAAAGAATTTATATTTTATAAACAAATTACTTTTTGATCACAGTGTTATATTTTTTTAGAAAATTTTATTATAATATTATTATATGAAAAATTTTAAATTTAAAATAAAAAAAATATATATCGTATTAAATATTTTAATAATTTAACAAAAAAAAAAATATATTGATTATTATTTTAAATGATAACCGTGAAGGGAGTTAAAATTTGCACGATGAAATAATAATGAATATTTTAAAAATAATTATTACTTTCACGTCTGTCGGCCTCATAATTATTACGTTCGATACGAAAAAGCGTCAAATTTAATTATTCAAGTAATAACAGCGTTTACTTATTCATTTTATACCCTCCCCCCCCTCAGTTTTTCTCTTTAGTCTCTCGCGAATATTCTCGCCATTTTCATCCCCATATTATTTTGTTAGTTTTATTTATTTATTTATTTCGGTTTTATTTCGTCGTACGAAATGAATACGTTTTATTCATTTATTTATTATACATTAGTCGTTATTAACGATAACGGACGTCGTTTGTTCCGTTGTTAAACGGGCAATGGACGCGTTTAAATTAACGACAATTAAACTGTAACCGTCGACGCATTAAAAATTTATTAACGACGGATGAAGAATAAGTGGGGGGAGGGGGGGTGAGAGGGTGGGTAAAGAAGGACGTAATCTGCATATATTATTAATTAGAGTCGAGTTTATTAAGACGTTTCCTTTTATGACGAGACGTTAATAATTGTTAATTAATGCGTATTAAATATTTCGTCGTGTAATATTAATAAGCGTCGCTAGCAGACAATAATAACTCTAGAATATGATGTAATTTGTTTATTATTACGCAATTTTATTTCATATATTGGTTTTTTTTATTCATATTGAACGATAAATTATGTTTTGGTTTATTTGAATAAAAAAAAATATATCAATATAATTTTTATGAAATAAGAATTTAAAATTTGATTAAAAAAAAGATAAAATTAAAATATTGGTAAATTTAGATTTTTATATAATAATAAAGAATAAAATAATTAATTCTACGATATGTATCAATTCATTTCATAATATTTTTATAATTTGATAAATTATTGAATTTATTTATAAAACAATACTTTGTTCAATTATAACATTATATGGTATATATTTAAAATTGTTGAAAAACACCATTAAAATCTCAAAGAGCACTATGAAAACATATCGATTTTTCTATAATATTATAGAACGTGAAAAAAACGAAAAATTTCACACTATTCTAAAATACTTCTGGACTATTATTATTGGAATAATAAAGGTTATTTTTTTCCCCTTTATATTTTTCAATATTTTTTAATGAATATCCTTTGTCCACTCTTGCGTTGAAGATTCGATAGTGTTATTTTATCGGGTTCAGTTTGTCCTTTGATTCTTTTTTATTTATTTATTTTTTTGAGTTTCCTTCTAAAATTTTTTTTTCTGTGAAAAACTTTTTCTTTATATATATATATATATATATATATATATATATATATATATATATATATATATATATATATATATATAACGCTCGAGTGCACATCGACGTGATTTTGCCCCGATTCGAATATTAAATTAAATCATATTCAATGTATCGTGAAAAAATTTCATTGCCATTCTGATTTTTTTTTGAGTTATTATTATATTATTTGTACGATTTTACATAAAATAAGCTTGATTTTATTCTGTATAAAAGAAAAATATATATTTTGTATAGTGTATAAAATATAGATTAAAAGTGAAATCAGTTTCGCTACGATATATTTATTCTTTAACATATTAACGATATTTTTTTTATTTTATTATATATATTAATGACTAAATACATAGATTATCAATATTTTGTATTTGTTAAAAGTAGTTTTTTAATTCATTTTTATAGGAAATTTAATTTATAAAATAATTATAATGTCATTTTTCTTATACATATTCGTTTATTTTTTAAATGATTTAGAGATTAATTTTGATATTCTCTAAATAATTGTAAAATATTTTTTTTAATTTACTGAAAACAATATTGAAAATCTTTTAAAGTTATGCATATTTTTATATATAATATAATATTAAAAATATTTTTGTCTAATCTCATACTGTATATTAAATATTATTGAATATAATAAAAAATAAAATGAATTTTATCAACTATTTTTTTTTTCATAACCTACGACTAAGAAAAAATACTGTAATATTATGATTAAATTTAAAATAACGTAAACGATAGCAAAAATAAAATTTCATTTCGTATTTTTTTTAATTGATTTTTTTTTTAAAACACAAATATGGGTCAAATAGACGTAAACTGAATAAATATTCTGCGATGAATCAGAAAACAAAGTCAACAAATAAATTCGAGAGAGAAATCGACTCGAAAATTTTAATTGGATTCAGATGAATTTCAATAATGTAATTTATATTTATATTAAAAGGAGGTTTTAACTTTATGAAATTAAATTTATATATATATATATATATATATATATATAATATCTACGTCATTATGGTTATAGATTTACATAATATTTTTTTCATGAATATGTTTGATGTAAATTTATTTCGATAAATATGCAATAGTATAATTGTGATTGTTTTGAAATTTTAACGATGTAATAAATATTTTCTCGCAATTTTCGTTCTATGATAATAGAAATTTTGCCATAGTAAAAGTTTAAGAAACACGGTCTCAACAAATAAATGCGCCCCTATAACGAGGCCATTGTATTTCACATAAAATGGCTTTTCCATTGCCTAAAAATCGATAAAGTTTTGGGGGGTTGTTATTGATCGTTTCGAAATGTTAGAATTCCTCGGAGACAACAACGGAGACAAATCGTCAACCAATTTCTGGTTGGTTTTTGGATAATTTTCCTTTTCGGTCACATTTCACTATTTAAAAAAATAATATTTTTTTTTTCACGTAACAAAAAGGTTAAACATTGGACGTTATCTTACTTTATATATTTACAAAATTTTTGTATGTCAAATATGAAAAGTTTCATCGAAGAAAATTTCACTTTATTTTCGTTTTAATGTCACGTGTCACAAAGGTTAAGATGTTTGCGAAGTTATTTTTTTTTCGATTTATTGAAAAAACGTACACGAATTTGATACGTTATATATTATTATATATATTAAATTAATTGAATTTTATATCAATAATAAATAATATATTATTTTTTATACATCTCAATGTTATTACTTGAATAATTTATTTTAGATCGATTTAAATTATATATATATATATATAAATATATATATATATATATAAATATATATATATATAAATATATATATATATATATAAATATATATATATATATATATATATATATATATATATATATATATTAAAATATTTACAATTGTATATGCTTTTTGAAATAAATATTTATCGAATTTATTCAACGAAAATATTTATTTAATATGGACAAAGTCTTGCGAATATTTAAATAAATAAAACGAGACGACGGAATGCACGCACGCATGAAATGAAAATTTCTCGTGAACGAAGGGGTAAAACGCGACAGGGGAAGCGGGACGAAGGGGGGGGGGAGGGGGCGAGGAGGATAAGGCTTTTCACGACAAAAAAAAAACGTCGTAAGGTGAAAACGAACGAAAAATAAAAATACTCGAGTATATCGAGCGTGTACTCAATACGATCCGCGTTACGAGAGACGATGTAATATTTTTTTTTCTACCCCGCCCCTCCCCCTCCTTTAAAAAGAGAGGGGGGGACGTTATTTCGTTTGCGCGTTTAATACGAGGCCCCCATTTTTTTTTTTGAAAAAAATGCGACGATGTGAGGCCTCTTTTCGACGTCGAAATCGTGCACATCACTTGTTTACATATCGTTATGATACTTGTATGCTATACACGTGTGTATTATATATATATATATATATGCGTGTGTGTGTGTTTACACAATATGTATTATTATATGTGTGTATTTATATTTTATTTTTGTATTTTAAAAAAAAATGTTAAAATATTTTGACTTCGTTTTTTTCATTCATAGTAAGGTGTAAATTTAATAATATTTTAAAGTATAAAATTAACAAAAATAAATACTAGTTCTAAAAGAACGGTTAATTTATTGTTTAAAATTTAAAATAACTATTTGCTTTGAGACATTTGATATTATTATTATTATTTAAAATTATAAATGAATGAATACGTGTCATAATTATTATATTTTCAATAAAAATATTACAGTGAATAAAAAATTTTAAATTAATAAATGGTTTTTGAAAGGTAATAATATTTATCTCAAATAATTGTATGTTATAAACTATTTGCTGATATTGTTGAATTAATTTTTATATTGATTATATACTTAATTAATTTTTAACAAATTATTACCTCAAATAAAATGTAAAATAAATGAAGATAATTTTGGTAAATATTTATTATAACAGTATATATTTAGAAAATCATTTTAAAAATGAAATCGTGTATATATAAGTAAATGTCTACTATTATTCGTGTAAAAAATACACACACACATGCACATTTTCCAAGGAGCTGATTTATAAGGACAAGTTCATAAGAAATAAATATGTACCTTTTAAGGCACAACGCACGAATAGAAAAGCGGCGACCTGTTTTTCTTCTTTTGTTAGCACGATTTTTTTTTCATGCCGGAAAAATGCCTCGTTTTTCCGCATTGTTTCCAGCGACGAGAGCTTCTGGTGTAATCATTTCTGAATTTTCGGTCTGGAAAAACTTGTCATATATATTATATACCATGTGCGTGTGTGCGTGCGTTGTGTTTTCGTAAGGGATGTGTTTTGATTCGCCCATGGGTATCCCTTAATGGATTCGGTGAAAAATCTTCAAAATATTATTTTTTGAATATCTAAAATACGAGATTAGACCCGGCTTGGATGAATATGAAGAAAAAAAATTAACTGATATTTCATGTTTCATGATATAAATAAATTATATATTTTAATAAAAATTAATAAATGTTATTATATAACACTGTGATCAAAAAGTAAGGTGAATTTGTTATAAAATGTAAATTTTTTATTTATTATTCCAAATCAATTTCATTCCATACTAAATGATACCTGTCCGATAAAACGCACTTTTACAGTCATAGAAACAGTCGGAATAGCCTTCAAGACCTTCTTTGATTCGGTTTTTATCTCGTCCCCGCATTGGCCGTTTGAGTTCGCTGAATAGCCAGAAGTTGCACGGAACCAAAACAGGCGAATACGGTGGTTGCGGAAAACCAATGCAGTATGACATTGTGCATTATTGTGATGAAGGAACCAAGAGTTATTAAAAACACGTGTAACTCAGAAATAATTAAACCTTTTAACAAACAGATGCTTGGCAAATCATATAGTCAGTACCACCTGAAAAAAAAATACAATTTACCTGCCTTCCTAATGCCCGAGAGTTTTAAATGACAATTTCACCTTATATTTTGATCACAATAGTATATGATGAATATTTTTAATAAAATATGTAATTTATTTACAATTATTTTAAATTTATTATCATTCAATTATATCAAAAACAGTTATATATCAATAGTAAAAAAATCAAACATTATAAATAAATTTAAAAAATACTATTTATTTAATTATACAGGCTGACTTTAATATAAAAATGTATTAATTTCTAATAAAAATTTACATTTATTTTTTTTTATTTAATTTAAAATTGCTTTGGTATATCAACAACATTTTTCATATATTTGTACTGAAGAAAAAAAAACAACTTGTTGATCATAAATAAATAAAAAAATATTTATTTTATTAGTCAACGGTTATCGCAGTTTTATGTTATAATATTTTAACGCAATATAAAAATAGCAAGTTTATATATATATATATATATATATATATATATATAGATAAAAATCAATGTAAAGTTTTCACCTGTCCGTAATTGGGTACTCTTCTATTCCGTTGGGATTTTTTCCGGATATTTTTTTTCCAGTCGTGAAAGTATCCGAAATAAAATATGAAAATATTGTTCCCGTACCTTTTCAAAAATAAAAAATGCAATTCTTTCCCGTTTACATAACAAATATTTACACTGAAAGTCTTACCGTTTTATTTTTGTTTATTTATATGTTTTGCGCCGTCGTATAAAAGTCGCATTTTATCGTCGTTATTAAATTCGTCTCAGATAAACGAAAGTGTTATTTCAATAATTTATTTATCATTAATAATATATTTTTTTCATTATCGTTCTCATTATAAATCAAATTCATGTTAGAAAAAAGTAAATATTATTGTATGATTTATATAATATTTTTTATTCATATTTTGACTAATAAAGATGTATTCTATTATATATACACCAAAACCTCGATTTGCGTCGTTAATTGGAACCGGAAGAAGGCGACGCAAATCGAAACAAGCTCTAGCATCTCAAGCATCATTTACAATGGTCACTATTACAAAAATACAAATCAATACTCTCTTTATTTTTACATGAAATTTGAAATTTAATATTGAAAAAAATTAATAAAATTTAGCAACGCAAATCGAAATTTTAACGACGCAACACTGAAATGACGAAAATTAATTGAAGACGCAACTTCGACAACGACGCAAATCGGGAATGACGCAAATCGAGGTTTTGGTGTAATTTCATAAAGCGAAATGATAATAATAAAATAAATGAAACAAGATAATAGAATAATATACTCGCAAAGGAACAAAGAAACCGCGTAAAACTATATTACGTTTTATTTTCAGATGTGAATGAGTTAAAAGTATACTGAATTTTCAGACGAAATACGTTTATTTTCGCGCATGTTCATAAATATATATTATGATAATATATATATTTATGAAAAAAAAAATATATAGATGAAATTATATTTAGAAGAAGAAATATTTTGACAATCATATTTGAGTGTGTTCGTATAAAATATTCATAGATAAAATAGGCTTGTGTATTTGTATTATTATTATTATTTTTTTGTTATATATATATATATATATATATATATATATATATATATATATATATATATATAATAAAACAGTGCGCGAGCCACAATTTATTTCCAAAACAAAGATTACTGAGTGCTTTCGAGCGAGAAAAAATAACGACAAACAAACGGAACATAATTGACAAAGGAAACATACTGAAATCATACGAGTGGAAGACGAAGTATGTCCATTCTGTAGAAATGCTGAATATGATGAAGTACTAAGCCGAGTGGAAAAGCATTGCCTACATACTACTACCACTACTACTACTGGGTCTAATTAAAAAGTTTTCGAACTCGATTACGTAATAGCGTACAATAAAGAAAAAATATATCTCGATATGTCTCACACAAACTTATCTATACACTAACAAAATACGCAATTGAGGTATTCGTAATTAAAAAAAAATCGATTAATGTTCATATAAATGCGTTACTTACTTGGTCTATTTCATGACTTGTTTACATTTTGGGGAATACACGATTTGTCCGATTCATATTTTTTTCTGATTGCTATGGAATGTCTTATAATTTTGAGATGAACGATATTCTTCATTAAAATCAAATTTAATAGTTGTATTATATATATATATATATATATATATATATATATATATATATATATATATATATATATATATATATATATATATATATATATATATATATATATATATATATATATATATATATATATATATATATATATATATATATATATATATATATATATATATATATATATATATATCTAATATATCTATTGATGATGAATATATATAGAGTTTTCTCGTTTTATGTGATTTTTAAAGTTGTGAAATATATATTTATTTACACGATTTTTTTGTAAACGTTTGCTAAGGAACGTATATACCGTGTAAAAAGAGAGTTGACTGTATATAACGGTACTGTAATTATAATGCGATGATTGTATGTATTGTATAAGTATAATTCAATTTATTAATTATTTTCTCTTTGATTTTATATTTTTCTATATACTTTCTAATATACATTATATGTCAATTTTTTATATTCTTCCATAGAAAAGATTTATATTCGAAAATTGGTGATTGATTCAATAAAAAAACAAATCGGTTCATTGTTAAACAGATTTACTATATTTCTTTTGATTTTTTCTATATTTTCATACAATATATTTTTCAAATAATATTAATATAAAATCATGATATTGTTTTTTACATATAATTATAATTCATTATATCGATTATCTTAAAATCAGTCGTTTTTTTCAGAATTTTGATATTTAAAAAAAAATGCAATATTTAAAAAAAAATATTAGGTAAGAAATAAGACGAAAATAATCCAAAAAAAATAAAATGAAATAAAACAACCGAAGTGAAAGCTTCGTCGAAAAATCGAGATGAAAACTTTTTCGGAAACGAACGAAAAGCTCTCTTCATTATTATGAATTGTTTGCGTACGAGTTCCGCGAGCTTAAGTGCTTAACTTGGATTTTCTAACTCGCGAGAAGGCTATAGACTCGAAGAGCGAGACGAAAAATAACACGATGAAGATTACAAACGGAAAAAATGGAACGAAAGAGCGAGACGGAAAATTAGTTTTTAACGGTTCGAATTGTAAATCCAAATTCGAAATTATTAATTCACGTGCGGGATTTTCTGCATTGTCAAGGTGTTCTTTTAACGAAAATGCTCGGTATGCGCGTGTTAATTAAATATTTTTCGAACCGAAAACCGGTTAATTAACTCGCATTACTTATCGCATAAATATTTACCGATGGGCGGTTTCTGAACAGTGATTAAACTCTTGCTGCGGTGGATATTTTGTTACATATATACACAGTCAAACCTGTTTTTGTGCGGTAACTATGTACCGCACAAAAAAAATCGCATAAAAATATTCAGAAACAACGTAAATAGCAATAAGAAATAATTTTAACACGACAAATGAAAAAAACGTTATGCGATAGTGGGTGACCGCATAAAAAAAGATCGGCGGCAACTAACTGAAGTTATTAAATGGCGCATTATGTATTAAAATTGATTGATGCAATATATGCGTAAGTATATTGAGCATGACTAATGAAATAGGCTGATGCAATATGTACATACACACTGTTAGCAAAAAAAGTGATATCAATACTTTATTAAAATACAATGAGTCGTATTGTAATTCATATACCGCACAAAAATAAATTTGACTGTATAGTAATATATCTATATTTTTTATTTATATTAAATGAATATAATTGTATGTAATTATTATAAAACTGTTTCATAAGAATAAATATAATAAGTAAAGAGAATAATGAGAGTTTTCAGAATGATTATTTACATCATATATATAACCAAGCTCGTTATACGAAGCAATAATAATTCCACTCAAAGAAAAAGTGCATCGTAATATTTCAAAAGCTTCTTGTTAGTTATATAGTGTTTAAAGCGAACGCTTTTCTTTTTATCCATTTTTTTCCTGACGACGTACATTGAAAAGATGTTATCGTTTGTTTTTCACGTTTCGAACTTCATTTTCATTACTTATATTTATGCGATATCAAAAGTTTGTATTATATTTTATCTGATATCGAATGAAAAATAAAAATCTACACCAAAGCACGGTCATTTCATATAACGCGACGAAGATTTAAACGTGCATAGTAGATTTTTTTTGAACGTAAAGTATGTCGGTGTGCCACGGCAGAATAAAATAAGATAAAAAAAAATCGCATTTACCACCCCCTCCTCCCCCTCGTTCGCCTATATAAAATATCGAAGTACACCTCGTCAACGTCGTAAAGACGCACCAACCCCTTAGGGGATGTATCTCTTTCGCTTTCGGTTTATTATTTAAATACGTGAGGGATGCCAGGGCACTCGTTTAAAACAAAATTGCCTTTCTATTACATTAGAAAAACCATTTTGCAAATTGCCGCCCTTGAGCGACGACTCGTTTTTGCATTCTGCGAAGAAAACGCGACCGGCCGCCTTAACCGCCCATTTTCCGAACAATTCTCATATTATTAACAATATTCTTATATATATTTTTCTTATATTAGATATCAATATTATTTAATTATCTTAATTAAATTTTAATTATTATTATTTTTTATTTATGATAAATCGAAATTAAATCATTTTAATACGAAAATTAAAGAATTATTATATATAGAAAATGAAATCGCTTTCGAACGTAAATAAACGCTACAAAATTGCGTTGCATTTTGTAATTGCGGCGAATTTATCGCTAATAAATCACTTTTATTGCTTTGCAACAAACTAAACAATAACAATAACAACAGCAACAACAAAAACAAAGTCTTTCAACCAATTCAACTAATGGATTCCGTATTTAATTGCTCATTGGAAATTCTCTCACGCTTTTATCGAGAACTACATACAATTGTATCGGCTTAAAGCTCAAAAAAAAAATAATAATAGGACAATTACTGAAAGCTTTTCTATTTTATCGCTAACTGTAAATCGTATTTCAGCTTTATACCAGGAACGATATCGGTTAATTAAAAATTGCAAACACACATATACATATAAATTATCGGAATCCAAAGATAGAACATGTCGAATAAAAAGTACATTTATATAGTGTATATAAATAAAGTACCTGTATACTTAAGTATCTTATACTTTTGAAGATATCTCCTGTTCTCCATAATGCTGGAATAAATGGAAAACTTTATCCACTCGGCCAGAATAATGAAAAAACTTCGTCCTCACAGCATCCAGCTTTTGTATACGCAGAATATTTTTTTTTTCTAGCCATAATAATAATAAACACGTATATTTAAAGCTCGATTATTAACCGACGAACAATAAAATATAAATAAAATCAACAATTATATAATCAACGAACGTTTACGATCGAAATATTTATTATGTGCCTTTTTTTAATATTTTAATTAATGAGATATGTCAATATATAAATTTATTTTTTAATTTAAAATTTATATATAATAAAATACTATTGTGATTAAAAAGTAAGGGGAAATTGTCATTTAAAACTCCCGGGCAGTAAAAAATTGTATTTTTTTCCTAGGTTGGTAGAACTGTCTATAACATTTGCCAAGCTTCTATTTGTCAAAACAAAAGGTTTAATTATCTGAGTTAACTGTGTTTTTACAACTCTTAGTTCCTTCATCACCGTAATGCACCATGTTATAATGCATTGGTTCTTTGCGACTTTTTTTGCTAAAAATTCGACTTATATCATTCCGCAACCACCGTATTTGCCCGATTTGGTTCCGTCCGACTTTTGGATATTCGGCAAACTCGAAAGCCCAATGCAAAGACGCCGTTTTGACACGATTGAAGGCTATACCGAAAAAGACTTCCGACTAAAAAAAAAGCGTTGGCAAACAAATGATTACTTTGAAGGGGATGAAAATGATTTAGAAGAATAAATAAAGAATTTACATTTTATAAACAAATTCGCCTTATTTTTTGATCACAGTGTTATTATGTAAAAGTCAGATTTTAATGTTTTTTTTTTAATAATAACATTTTTGAATAATAATTTTTAATATAAAAATGATTTATTTTTAAAATATTTTAATAAAAAAATTAAATATCATTCATATGATTATTTATCGTTCTATTTCAATAAAATTATTGAATGGAAATTTTAACATTTATATATATATATATTATATATATATATATATATATATATATATATATATATATATATATATTAAATCGATTCGTCTTAATGAGATTCTATCGCTTTATTTTTCACGTGGCATAAAGGGGTCAAGAAATATAAAGTTCAAGGCCCATTCCGGTAATGGGAGGGTTAAAAAGACGGGTTTTATTACGCGATCCGCTAAGCTCATCTTGGGGCGCGAGTTTTATAAACAATATAAAAGTTTTGTTCCCGTAGACCTCCTCGTTCTATCAGTTTTGCCCCCGCCCCTTCGCCCCATTTCAACCCTGTTTCGTCGTATTTTTTTTTCATTTTTTTTTATTCGCCCTTCCACCGCTTTTATACTACTCGTCTCTTGTAAAGTATTATCGCAATCAACTTTTATGCGCACGAAATTACTTTTCATCTTTTGAGTGGATTGAAATGGCCGTTCGTTTCGAAAGAATGACAAGGCTCTTTTATATGGCCGAGGTGGGCGCTATTTTTGGATACGGTTCCCTTTCGGGGTGCATTTATTTAATTTTAAAATTTTTGAATTGCGATGTGCAAATTGGCAGTACCGAGTCTATATAGATCGCACTTCATTAAAAAAAAATTTTTTTTTTGCATATTTTATTAAATAGTTTTAGAAAAATTATGTTATAAATCAATATTAATAGTTTAATGAAATGATTAAAAAAATATTTTTTATTGAAAAAATTAAAAACCGTATTAAGAAATTAATTAAGAACAGTTAATTATATTATTAAGACGTCAAATTGGCAAAACAATGAAACGTGTCATTTGATTTAATATATAATAAAATTAATTCATATTTCTTGTAGAATTACTATGGATTTTTTTTCTATATAAAATTCATAGTTAAATATTATTAAATCGCATATCAAATTAATTAATTAATCATAAAATTAATAAGCAGTCGGTTAACATTTTTGAACATAATTTTAATTTGTTTGATGAAAGTGATTTATTTTTTAAATTATTATTTTAATAAATATATACATTTTTATTTCTGAAATCGTTATTAGTAATATGAAATTTGAGAAGAAATGTTAGAAGATTAGATGACTTGGAAGAATTATCATTTAATTAGATGATAATTAAATATAAAATCATATAATAATTCTAATATAGCTCTAAAGAGATTTAATAAATTTTTAAAAATACAATTTTCCATCAATATGATAATATAAATGTATAATATCGATTGAGAGTTAACGTGAAAAATATACGTATGCATTTTACATACTGAACGAAAGTAGAGAACTGTCCTATATATATATATATATATATATATATATATATATATATATATATATATATATATATATACGAGAATGAATATATGTTCGTATATATTTCGTATGAAAAGAAAATCGTAAAAAGAAAAACGGTCCTAAATCCACTGTTTTATCTCGTTTAAGGTTAGTGGAACCGTTTAGCCGTTCCGTACCGTAACTCAATTGTGACACCTTTCCAGTTTTCGAAATAAGGACATCATCCTTCTTCCTAACCAACATTGAAGATTCTGAACCTCTACACAGTATCTGTGATAATATTTCGTAGTGTTCTTCACTTGGCTATTATCTTGAAGAACGTTTCAAACACGAGGTTGAAAATTAACGGTGTGACGCTTGGCGTACTTTTCTCGAATGTTAAAATTTATATTTATAATGACTTCTATATTTACACGTCTATAAAAATAATATATAATTTAAAATATAACTATAATAAAAAACGAAGCATTGATTGTAATATTTTCATTCAAAAATTTCTTAAAAAAAAAAACGAACAGTGATATATTCTTATCTATATAATGTAAATGTACGTATATATGTATGTTAGGTGATGTGAAAGGCTCAATTTCTAGATATATTGTATTTCGATAAGGCTTTAGAAATTCACCCTCGGAACGTTTTACCTCACTCATTGAAGATCTCCGATTCCTCACGTTGTTCACATGAAAACGAATATATATATATATATATATATATATATATATATATATATATATATATATATATATATATATATATATATATATATATATATATATATATATATATACATTTTAAGTACATATTGTACAACGTGATTCAAAAGTCTTAACACTGTGATCAAAAAGTAAGGTGAATTTGTTTATATATCAATGTATCTATATCAATTTCATTCCTTTCAAAATAATCCCTGTCAATTAGTCAAAAGTCGGACGGAGCTAAATCGGGCAAATATGGTAGTTGCGGAACGTTATAGACGTTCAATTTAGAAAAAAAAAACACAATTTACCAACCTTTCTAATGGCCGGAAGTTTTAAATGACAATTTCATCTTACATTTTGATCATAGTAGTAAATTTAAATTCAATTATTATATAGTGAACGTGTACGTATAAAAAAAATAATAACGAAAGTTTTCGTTCTCATACTGGGTCATTTTGACCCCGGACACGGTTTTTCACGCGCCGATATAACCAATAAATCTCGTATAAAAACCGACGTTCTTTTCTATTCTGAAGCATCTCATCCCTTCATCATCCATCCTACGAACCGGCGGCTGAGGCTTTCTTTTATCTTCGCGCTGAAAAGATGGGGTTTGTGGGTGTGATTCTCGGTCGTCTGAAGCATCCATTATAGAATAAAAGGGTGTATCCACTCTGCTTGCTGTACACGGCCTAGCCTTTGAATAACATTTATGACGTCATAACAGCGTTAAAATAATCTAATGAATGCACATACATTCATATTTGTATGTATAATATATATGTTATATATATATATATATATATATATATATATATGTGTGTGTGTGTGTGTGTGTGTGTGTGTATGTATGATTATATTTACGAATGGTAGGGTATTCTAATTTCGTTATAATTAAGCTTTGAAAGTGCGTGTAAAAACTGAACAT